>CAJVPT010005379.1:0-12263 GCA_910592055.1 Acaulospora colombiana | reverse complement strand
ACTGGCCTGGCTAGAAGCTTGGGGAGTTGATATTGGGCTCTCCTAAGCTTACTGTGAATCAGTTTGTGATTGTTTTTTTCCTTCTCTTATAAAGTAAAGCTAGTATGATGCTGTGTTGCCTATACTTCTTTTGATCGATAAGAGGAGCTTTGAGAAGGTGGTTGACTGTTGTAGTTTGTTGTTAAGTCTTAAATCTTTAAAGGATAAAGTATTTTTGAGGCTGGCTTCTCTTTTTCAAGAAAATTATCAAATAAGGAAATTTTTAGGAAAAAGGAGATCAGCGGAAAGAGTTTTTAGTTAAAAAAATATCCTTTTCTGTATTGTTTAGTCTAGTTTAATCCTTTTCTTATTAAACATTTTAATAAAATCTTTAATACCAATTTCTATTATATATTCTTTCCATATAGCTATTGTGAGGATTCTTTCTAGTTCTAGTAGCTGATGCCAGATTATTAAATTTTTTTATTTGATTTGTTTAGCAAATAAGTCTATTTAATTGTTAGATCTGTTGATTCTATAGACTTTAACCTTTGATATTTCTAAATTCAGATCTTTTTTTCTTCACAGGTCTTTGATTTTATTTCACAGTGGCCAGTTGGTGATCTTTGTTTATCTTTTTATTGATATCTCTGTTTATGAGCAGGTAGATTTCCATACTTTAATTGCAGTATTACAATTAGTATGAATTATGATAGTTGCATTTTGGAGGGTTGTATACAGTGTAATAAAAATAACTAATATTTTAGATTTAATTGCAGATGGCCAAATAAAAGTTTCTGCTGAAAACTATTTAATCACTTTGTTTTCCTTTATTAGGATTCAAGTTAAATTTATCTTGAATTCTCCATCTGTATTTTTTTTTTATAGAAATTATTAATGTAAAAAATAAATGAAATAGTCATATTTCTTCTGTTATATCTTAGAATATTTATAAGTTTATCTCTATATTCTTTTGTTTATATGGCTTGTTCTATTAGTGTTATATTCCAATCTTTATTTGGATATCAACTTCTATAGATTTGATAGTTGATAGAATTACTATTTATTGATATGTGTTTATCTACTAGCTTATGAAATTTTCTTATAGAAGGATCTGTTTTCTTTTTTTCCAATTGTTATGTCTGTTTAATTGTAGGAGAAGATAAACTTGTGATGGAATTACTTCTACTGACTGTATTGTTCTATTTGATTGAAGATGGATATGATTACTAGTCAAATCATATATTAACTAGTATATAATAAAATGGAATTTATTGTTTATCAATATTGTCTTTCTTAATGTATCTGTTAAAGTATTAATGTAGACTATCCAGTATATTTTTCTTCTATCTAGATTTGTTAAAAATGTTTCAGTATACATATTGTAAACTATTTATTCAAGTTTATATAGAAAATTTTATAGGAGATCTTAATTCACTATTATTTTTCATAAACTTTTTTATATCAAAAGAAAATTGGTCTCTTGCATCTGTTAAAGAGAATTTGAATTGTTTTCTATTTTTTAAGTATTATCATAATAGTATGGATGAACTGATCTAGTAATATAATCTTATATTTTTATAGTAATAAAATGACTTTTTTATATTCTCTATTATCTTGTAATATTGATTTAGTAGACAAAATACCTTTCTGATGATTAAATATTTTCTTTTATCTCCAATTTTGAAAGATAATTTGTATACTTTTCACCAGATCAGTGTTGCAGCTATCAAAATTTCTTTAATCAGTTTTTGAAAGCTGATAGAGTTATCTAGAATATCATTAGACTTTCAATATTTGATTTGGCTCTATTTTAATTTAATTATGGTGACAATACTGGAGACCTTATTATTATTAAGTTAACAAAAAAGTGCAGGTATGTAGTTTTTTTGATTATATTTCCCAGATACTCTTGAGGCTTTATATTTTTTTGTTATAGATGCAACTGTTTGTAATTGTTTTATAAATCAAGATCTTGTTTTTGAATACTTTTCTAAATATAACTATGATATTATTATATGTCTTTCTATTTAAATAGGTATTATACAACAACTCTTTCCTAATCATCTGAGGTGTAGCAACTTTGAAAATAGAAAAATGACTTTTAACATTAGAAACTCCAAGGTTTTTCAACTTGAGCAACAAAAATAGAAAGACTCCAATGGGCAAAAAAAAAAGGAAAAAAAACAATATCTTTTCGTATCCAATTATATACCAAGAAGCCTACCAATATGTAGACAAAAAATCCAACCTCATCAACAGCAGAACCCAATTATGACAGTATAAAAGCCAACACTCACAAGCACAAAATAGCAATGTTTCCTAGTGCAGCTGATATGGACATAAAAACTAAATCACTTAGAGAAGTTCAAATTTGGAGTGAACAAATGGAAGAAGCTGAGAGTGGAGCAAGAAACCTTTCAATTGATAGTATGCTTCTAGAAGAGGGAGGCCCAGGTAAAGTAAACCTATAAGAAGTAATTAGTGCTTCTTCAGGAGCCAGAGAGGCAGAAAAACAGCATAAAATAGATACCAGAAAAATGAAAAAGAAATCCTAGTCAACAGCAGGCCAAAAGAATAAAACGATGTGCCCCAACATCAAGCCAAAACCAAGAATACTAGTCAATCCAGAGATTATATATAGAAAAGAACATTTCAAAGTTGACATCGATGTCAATATTACTTCTGATCTAAACAATGATGTAAAAATTCCTTATTTAATCAAGACTTTCAACTCTCTTCTAAGGCTTATCGGAATCCACAGTGAATATAGAAAGGAGGGAACTAAAATTGTCACAATTTTTAGTGATCACAAGTGGCAGATGACACAATAAAAATGGAGCTATCTAATTTAGGTGACAACAAACTCACACATATGTAGTTTAGTAAGCAACTGGTTGAAAAAGATAAATCTATAATAGTCTGAAACATACTCCTGAACACAAGGCTCATTTAGGTTAGACAATACTTTGCCAAATTTGATAGCATTTCAAAAATTAGTATGAACATACAAAATATTTGATAGTATGTCACAATCACTTTTGAGAAGGAAGGGGCCAAAGAAGTATTCATTGAAAAATAAAGTCTTCTCATTAAAGGAATTACAGTTAGAATTAATGATGCCAGCTGGTCGATAGAATAAATAAGAAAGAGACATAGTATCATAGCAAAACTGGTTAATTTACTTTCTGATATCACAGTATGGAACTTGAAGCATGTCTTAAATGAAATAAAAATATATATATGCTATATATCATGCACTCATTCAATAAGGTATAAATCCAAGAAATTTGTGATAGTGAGTTTTGAAACAAATGAAAACTTACTTGCAGTGAAAGACATAATATACACCCTTAATGAATAACAATATCTCTGGCTTTTATTAACACATTTCTCTATGCTATTTGTGATGCGACAATATATTTGGCAAAGGGCTGTTCTATCAAGGAGTAGAATAAACAATGGAGAGACTTTATCTATACTCAGACAGAGAAGTATGTACAAATCTGTAGCAAATTCAAGCCAACCAAAACAGGTGATCTTAGAGCAAGCAAGTCTTTAAATAATAGAAGAAGTACCAAACTAGTATTATATATGATAACTGTACAAGCCAATAGTAAACAATAGGACAGAACAAATTAGAAACAAACATAATATAATTGTCAGAAACAATCTTAATATCAGTAATGACATATGCAATAATCCCAGAACATTCAAGAAATCATGGAGATGCTTATGACCATACAAAGAGAGGTTACAAGCCTCAAGGAAATGGTAATGTATCCTGACAAAAGGGTCACAAACATTGAAGCATATAATTAGGAATACTATGATAAGATAAAACAATATCTTAACAATGATGGCAAGATAGAAAACAAACCACTGATAAGCAACTCAAGGGGTCCAGAAATCTCAAACCAGCTCAGGAAATAGTAGATATCAGAAAAAGACAATAACAGATTAATAAAACAATGGATGATATATAGGTCAATATGTAAAGAGCACTCAAGTCCATCAGAACAATAGCAAATAGTCAATACCAATACCAATACTAATTTCAATGTGTAACATAGCAAATAACAAGAAAACATACATCAATAAAAAATAAAAAAAAAAACAAAAAAGGAAACAAAATAATAATAAACAATGGATTGGGTAAAAATAAGCTTTTCAGTACAGATTGCAATCTCCAATATGAGAGGATTAAACAAAGAAACCAACAGGATAGGTTGAATAAACCTATAGCATGTAATGAATTGGAACATTATAATTAGCACAGAAACAAATGAAAACAATTATATAAAAAAATACTGAAAAACTGAAGAATACAAGTGTCACTGGACCAATATAGATCAAAGACAAGGTACAAGTGTAAAGGTGATCCTCAAACATAAACTTGCAAGGTGAATTGTAAAGAAAAAGATATTTGACAGAAGAGCAATTATATTCAACCTAATCTTTCCATGCAAAAAATATCTGAGAATCATAGGCTTATACTCACTGGTAAAACATGCAGACAGATCGAATTTTGAAAAAAAGGTAACAAAGTGACTTAACTCGAGCTACAAAATGAACTGGGAAATAATTGTGACAGGAAACTTGAATAATACAAATATACCTTTTATGAATAGATTTTTAAACAAGTACCAACATTTTGAGAATATGATATTGTCAAACAGTATCCTTATTAATGAACTGAAGAACCAAGCCTTGATAGATACATTTTAAGTAGCAAACCCACAAAAAAGAAAGTATATCTGAGAAGTGAAAGTGGATATAGCAAGCAGAATCAATTAAATATGTATAATGCAAAATGGATATTTGAAACTAATCTTAGCAGAAATTAGAAGCAAATACAAATAGATGTATGAGAGGGACTATGGAGTAGTTCTTACTAGAATATATCTGTCTTTTCTCCTGCCAAGGTAAAAGAGAAATGTGTAAAAAATACTAAATACAAGATACAACTGGTCCAATACAGATTCAGCATGATGGGAGAAATAGACTAGATACATCAAAGAAAAGTGAAACTATCCAAAGAGCTGCTAGAACCAGCCATAAATATTGACAAGTTATGATGCAGTCTAAGGGAGACAATCCTCAAAGCAACAAGTCTGTGCATCTAAAAGTTTAGAAAATTTCAGGTCAAGATATTAAATAGACAAGAGAAGTGCAATAGAATCCTATTGATCATATTGATCAGGCTCTATCAACTCAAGAAGCTTTTGATAAAGACAGCAAGCAACAAGCCTGAAGAGAAAACCATAAAAAAATACAAAGCTTAGTAAAGAACAATAACATCAAACTTATAGAAGGACAAAACAGCCTAGAGAATTTCAAAGCTATTAAAGTCCTAGTAGTTGAGGAAATAAAGCATATCAAGCTCACCTCACATAGACACCTTTGTAATAAAAATAGCAAAAGGATTAAAGAAACTATCGCAATTGACTCAACTGATTTGCTACAGACAAGAAAAGGACAATAAATAGTTTTTTAGAAAGAGAGAGATGGAAAATCAAGCTCGACAAATTGATAATGATGAATGACGAACTTGACATAATCTTGGATAAAAAGAAAATTAGATCACAGGTATATAACCATTTCAAGGAATGGACCCAAAAACCCATCCCTCGTGAAACTCCATAGGAATGGCAAGAAGAATATGAACTCTTACAACATATAGAAGTGGAATAGTATAGAGGAATTATTAAAAAGTTTTTTACTCAAGAAATCAAAGACATCATAGTCAAGGCAAGCAAAACCTCAGCCTCTGGACCTTCACAGATTTCATACATTGCACTATACTACCTCAGTTTCAAGGCATTTGGTAGAGTGAAGGCTATCTTCAATACAATCTTTCAGAAAGAAGCAATGTCACATAAGTGGAAAGAAGGATCAATATACCTAATTCCAAAAATATATGACTAAGGTAACAATTATGCTAACTTAGATTGATTACTTTGCTTGAAGCAATCAAAAAAATCTTCACCAAAGAATTGATTAAAAGGCTGTCTAAGGTTTTTTTTTTTTTTTTTTTTTTAAACGCTAGCTTATTCTTGTGTCAAGGTGAGTGAGATTTATTTCAATAAGCAAAAGACCTAGGGACAACTGGAATGAATAACTACTCATACTGTCTAAGGATTTATAGATCAATGAATAGTACAAAGAGCTACCTATTTACGTCTCACCCAACCAGGATGAGATAGTTATATGACTATCTAGTGTAGGTATCTACTTACAAAAACAAATCAGGAAAAAATAGGAAATATGAAACTCACACTATGTTAATTTTCTATTCTATACCTTGATACTCCCTAGAGTGTGACTATTGGCCAGCCCATCGAGCGGCTTATTGCTATCCCAAAAAGAGGGAGCTAATGTGCCAAGAATTCACCTGAGGTACCCAGTACCACTGATGTTGAGGACTACCCATGTGGAGTCTTAACTCCACTAGTGCTTAACCAAAAATTTTAAAAAGAAAAAAGGGATTTTGTTCAAGTCGAGTCTTGTCTGGAGGGACATAATATTGTCTAACTGGTCATTATAAGTGGTTTCAATAAGCAGATAGGAGTATCAAAACTCTTCAAAAAAATACTAGCCCTGAGTGTGATAGTTGTGTTTGCTGGAGAAGGAATGAGGGAGTCAGGTTATTGTTTATTCAAGGTAGCCTAATCCAGTCTTATTCTTTCTGTGTAGCCAATGACGTCATGGTTTTCATGTTCTGTATCCATCCATGCAACTGGCATGCAACTTATGGTAGACCCCAGGTTCTTATGAATACTGAGGAAATGCATTCAGACATGTGAGATGACCAATAGGAGCTTGTTTACATTCTTTTACTGACATGTTTTTTGCTAGCCAATCACTGTATGAGAAACTTTGTGCTACTCAAAATTCAGGGTCAAACTGAGGTAGGCAAAATCCCTTAAAAAAACTGAGAAAGAGTATTATTAGAGCCAAAGCATAACAAGAGAGTGGGTGGTTGCCTTCAAGATAAGTCTTCCATCATTTGAAAAGCTCTGTACTGTCTCTCTAAAGGTGAGTGGATGGCAGCACTACAGTTCTTCTTCCTTTCAGAACTTTCTTGCCATTAGTAGGAAAGGTGTTTTATGGCTTTGGTCACTAAAAGTCATGTTTTTATCTGAAGAAGATTGTTTACAAGAGGGAGGGGGAGTGAGTATGACTCCTGAAGTTGTTTTTTCAGGTTGGTTTAAGGAAAGTGGTAAGATTTTATTAGTCAAGAAGTAGAAGAACTTCTTGCGAACATCTTTTTTGAGTGTGGTCAAAGGATCAGCAAAAAGAGTTTTTTTTAAAAGGCTGTCTAAGGTAAATATAAGGTATAAAATACTATTATAACATAACTGGGTTGCCTTACCAGGAATCAAGACAATCGAGCCTATTTTCGAAATAAATATAATCATTAAAAATATAAATAAAAACAATAAAGAACTTTGAATCCTTTTTCAGGACATGAGCAAAGTATATGATAACATAAATCTAGACACTTTGGAGAAAGATATGAGAAGAATCAAATTTTTTAAGAACCTTAGCAAGATTATCATAGAAGGCTTTAAAGACAGAAGGAATACAGTAATTACAGGAGTAGGAATCCCCGATCCATATATAGTCAAGAATGGAATCAATTAAAGTAATGCAATATCACCACTCCTTTGGTGCATCTACTATGATTCCCTTATATACAAGATTAATAAGATACAGGAATATATAAGCTCTGTAAAAACATATAAGAGAACACAACTCACAATATTCTATAGTAGTACAAACATATTAGTCATAGCATATATAGATAATATGGCATGGATTGCTAAAAACCAGAAACAATTGGAAGCTATTATCAGCATTGCCAGTTCCTTCTATAGCTTCATACAAGTTAAAGTAAATCCAAGCAAGTTAGAGTTAATTGTAGTTTATAACAAAAAAATGTTTAAAATATTCTTTGAGCAGGATATCATCAAGACATCCATTAGAGCAGTTAGATATCTGGGAATATGGTTTGACTGTGATAGTAAAAATAAATATCAACCAAACCTGCTCTATCAGATAACATTAACATTAAATCTTATGAATCACTTGCTCTGAAAAAAGTCTCAGATAAACAAGCTCAATACTTAATTAACCACATAATCCTGTCCAAGTTGGAGTACCTGATATAGGATCTCTACTTAACGGATACCAAAGCAGATCTCATAAACAGAAAATTGAGAAGAACAATCAAATACAAAATGGGTTTTGCCATTTTAGCCCTGAACTCAACCTTTTGCAGTGATTTAGGATATAATATTTTTAGCTTCAAAGCTCAAATGCTTCAAAAGCACCTAACACTAATTGAAAAACTATATCAGGTGGCCAACCACACTGATAGACTATATAGGAAAAGAATAATAAATCTCTAGTAGGCAGCCTGATCAGAGACAAGTGTTCTGAAGACATGTCCAAAGATTTATCCAATAGGTATAAACTTCATATACTATAAGACATATTCATCAGTATACAGAAGCAAGACTTTGTATTTAGAAGTAGATAGCAAGGAAACAAAATATTAAATGATATGCTAATATCAATTCAAGCATACATAGAAGGAAAGCAGTTTGATAGATATAGAAACCAGCTTAGAATAAGTAATCTCAGATAGGTAGAACAGTTTGTCAACTATAATAAGATCAAGATAATAAGCTGGTTCCAGGTATGCCATATGAATTAATAGAAAGCACAAGGAAAACAACCATGCTACTATGAGAAAATTATCAATAAGATCACTACAAAAACAATCAATCCAAATTATACATCTGGGCTGACAAACCTTTACTCAGGAAGCAACCTATTTCACAATATGGTTTAGGTAAAAAGAATGAGCAGCAGATTCTTAAAAAAAAGTAAGCTTGTTTGGATTGTTGCAGAAAGAGATACAGAGGAAAAATAATTACTTATAGAAAAACTGAGGAAAGATATAAATAACACCATGGTCAGATACTTTGTGTAGAACTCATACTCACATTATATGAAGCCATGCATAGGATGTGATATCAATAGCAAGGCCAGCAAAAACATTTGTATCATAGAAATCCTAAACAAAGATATAATCACAGTTTCAGGAAGTAGCAGATGGACCACCATGAACTTGTGTGGAGGTAGAGAAATCAAGCTTTTAGCATCACTGCAAAGTATCAAAACTAGACTTGATCAGCATAAGAGATATAGTATACAGTATGTAAACTTGAACTTAATGATATCTATATTCTGAACACATTAGCAAAAGGAAGTGTATCAAATGAATTAAGAATAAGACAATCCAAGAAAAGATTAGTCAACTACAGTAGTATATGAAACAATGGCAAAGAGTCAGAGTCACTATAGATGCATGCTATTATAGAAATTTTATAACATTACTTTTCAGGTAGAAAATCTCAAATTAGGTGAGGAAATAAAGATTACATTTTTCAAGATCCTTTGCTAAACAATGTTTAACAAGGCAGAGCTAAATGCATTCATAGTAGCATTAGCCTCTCTTTTATCTAGAATTAAGATAATTGTAAATATAGACAGTCAAATGGTAGCCACAGCTTTAAAAACTATTGAAAACAGAAGTAAGATAATATAACTGTTTGTGCATACAAAAGATCTTATTAGCATAAAAAACATGAAGATTCAAGTTATAAAGATCAGAAGGAATGGAACTCAAACCCATATCAAAGTGGATGGTGAGATTAGAAGAGCAAGATTCAAATAGTAAACCACAAGGTTTGATATTACACTATTCAACAAAAATGTGTTAGAGCTTGAATACAAGGGCTAGCTGATTAACTGCCACAATAGAGAAGCAGTGCACAATTATTGCAGAAACAAACAGATTCTAGAGTAGTGCAACCTTAAAAGGAATCAAGACCTTACTCAATACAACAATGAAATTGACTGGGAAGCAACAATTGATTTTTTAAAATTTAGAAAGATAGTTGTCAGATCGACAGATACAGAGGATTATCAATGAAGAGATTTCAAACTGAAATCCTAGGTACAAGAACTACCAACCATGATCAAGCTCCATATTCGAAGAAGAGACCTATACAGGTCTAATAGGTGTATTAGATATAATGAGTCAAGAAAAGATCAAACACATGTATATATAAGCAAAGGCAACAAACTTGACTTTGACATATATATATTAGAGACAATAACAACCTATCTTCAAAGTAGAAAAAAATGAAGCAAGCCCTGGGTATAGAAATAGGTTAAGAGGATCAAGCAAAAGAAAATTAATCTCTGGACTATAATGATAGCTAGGAGCCTAGTTCTTAAGGATATTGCAAGACTAGTCCATGACTGGGTTAGGATCTTTAGGAAAAAAGTCAAGCCTACCTTCTTAGGATGCATAGAGGAAATTCAAGATCTTACAAGAAAGACCTGAAAATGAAAATATGAGGTAGAGAGTGAATGGGAAATCTCTCAAGAATCATAAAGGCAGAGAAAAGAATAAGAGACAATTGGTGCCAGAACATATCAGATACCTATATGGAAAAATAAGTAAACACAATTGGTTTGAATTAAAAAAAAACAAAAACTTTCAAATTTCTTTTCACATGAAAACTCAAGGAAGATAACACTAATTTGACCTAGGCAAATTAGTTTTCCATAAGAAAGGCAATAAGCCACAGAGGTCCTTTGGAGATCTAAATTAGAAGATATCTTTTCTAGTAACTCTAACATATATGTTAGTATAGTTCGAATTCTAGTTATCTTTGGAATAGATAGAACTATGTAATATTTGAGTAAAAGCTAATAAAGATCAATTGGAGAATGAGCCAGCAAAAAAAAAAACAATTTTAAATGTGTGTTATATTTTATATTTTATTTTTGAGATTAGGATCTTATTGATAATACATCAGATATATTTTTCTATTAACTTTTTCTTAATTATTATTTGCATTACTATCCTAATTTTAATTTTATTAGGTTGATAATGTTCTGGTTTTTTTGTCTTGGTCCTAACCAGATATCAAGAAATTTGGTCTGATCCTTCTTATTAATTTTATGAACTATAGCATCCTCTATTCCAACTTGAACAGTTCAAAAACTTGAGGATTATAGTTAATAGTAAAAAGAATTGACTTTTCTATATTAATTTGAGAGTAATTTGTTATGTAAAACATTTTTGCTTTTTCTAAAATCCTTTTCAAATCTTTCTTGAATTTGATAATCTAGGTCGTATCATCCATATAAACAATTACTGCCTACCTTAAAGAAAGCTTGACTTTTTCCTTAGGTTTGTTGAAATTGAGTAACCATTTTTCTCCTATGAAATAATCCAGGTTGCAATTGTTTTGAATTTTGTATAGCAGTAAATTATAAAAAATTCTTCATAATAATAGAGTGATTGTTTCTTTTTAATCTATCCTTCCCTACTACTATTGGATTAGAGAGTTTATTGGAAAGAATAATACTACAACTTTTGTTTTAAAAAGGTCTATTATAAGCTTTTTGATAGTTATAAAAATTCAAATCTAATCTATGGCCTTTTCATACATATAAAGGAATATAATATTATATGTCTTGATAGTATTTTAAAAGAGGATCTATAGTTCTTTTTTCTTTTTTCTGACTTTTTCACAAATGTTGTTTAGCGGGTAGATAGGCTCTGCTATTAATGATGGGTTTCTAAAGTATTTAACATAAAAAATTTCACAGATCACTTATATTTCTTTTGAGAAATAAAATTTATAGTTTTTTCACTTTAATAAGAACAAAAGTCAGAAAATGTTATAAATTAATAATTTAGATAATAGAGAACAATTGTGTATGGTTTTTTTATAGTTATTAATTTAAAAATTTTAATGTTTTCCAGCAATAAACATTTGACTTTTGTTCTTGTTTCTTTCTTTAGAAACCTATTTTTATTTGTCATACTCTCTCCTTATAGACCAGCAAAGTTTGAATCTTTTAGGATTTTATATTGCTTGCAAATAGTTAATAGTCAGTTAGTAAGGATCTTGCTAAAGCATTTTCGAGCTATTTCTAAAAGAACAATAGGTTTTGTATTGCTCAAATCACATTTTCAGAACTTGAGATTAAAAATGGAATAGATATTACTGCTTTTTCATTTTTTAGGTATCTGGTCCATACTTAGACTTTGTTGAATAGAAGACATAAAGTTCTTTTTTTTTTACTTCTAAATGTTTGAGAATTTTATAGTTAATATACAGTTGCTTCCAAAAGTTTGAGTCCACTTACTATATTTTTATTATAAATTTCAACTTTGACAATTTTTAAAT
>CAJVPT010005378.1:0-12264 GCA_910592055.1 Acaulospora colombiana | reverse complement strand
ACACTGGCCTGGCTGCAAGCTCTGTGAAGTTGATATTGGCTCCCCTTTTCTGACTGTGAATCAGTTTATGTTGACTTATTTCCTTCTTCTTAGGAAAGAGAAAAAGGCCAAGATTGTTAATATATGTTGTGTTTTCTCAGTGATCATCAGACTAAAACTATGCACGAAGTGTTGTTCTGTGCTAAGATGTCTTTTGTATATTGGTGTTGTGAGAGTATATGTCTTGAGTTGTGTATATTATCTCTTTTCTTGGGTGTATTGCCTAAAAAGGAAATTTCTAAGGATCTGAGGGATTTGTGGAAAGAGTTTTTTTTTTTTTTTTTTTTTTTTTTTTTTATTTTTATTATTTTTATTTTTTTTTAATCGTAAATAAGCATTAAATGTGGGTTTTTGTTAGAAATTTAATTCTTAAACATGACATTAATAGTCTTTATATTGGTAAATTAACTATAGCCTATTGTGATTTTTCTATTATGCCACACTACTGGATAGTATCCAGGTTTACCAGAATAGGGTCGAATGGCTAATGCCTATTCAAAAACAATGTTATTATTGAGGGAAGAAATAAAGATTTTTGTGTATAGTTGTTTAGTAAATTTAATGACTCGATAATTATTTTTGAGATATTGTTACTATTTGTTTTATTTTCACCTTGGTCAGGTTTGTTGTTCACTTTTGTTTTGTTTCATTTGATTCCACTGATAGATGAGGTATTAGCTGTGGCAAATCTTTGTTTCCAAATTTTATAAAGAACTTTTAATGATACGTTCATCAATTGAATTTGTAATTTTTCACTAAATAATGACTCTAGGTATTGATTGGGCTCTCCTATAGCAATGTTAAGTAGGATATCTCCTTTGATTGATTCAGATAGTGTTGTCATTGAATTGACTTGTATACGGTTTCTGCTTTGTTTTTTTAGAATTTTGTTAAGTTTGGGTAGTTTTTTTTTTATTGTTTCTCTGCTTTCAATACAATTGAAGATATGGAGCTGATCTTCGTTTGTGTGGTTGCATCTAGGGCACCTTAAATCTGTGTATAGTGTGGAATATCTCTTGTGAAGTTTGTCTCTTGTGGATAATGAGTTTTATCCAGTGTGTAATACTCGGTCCAATTTTATTATTAATAAGTAGTATAGTAGAAAATTGTGTTAGTTTGTAGGGGGGTAGATTTGTATATGTTGAAATGGTCGATGGAGTGGGCTTGCCTTCGATTTTAATATATGTTAAATTGATTTTTTTAGTTTTTGCTAGATTCAGACATCTTTCGATTATGTGGCTATGTTGAATCTTGATTTTCTTATTAATATATGATAGGAGCTTAGTGTTTGAGAGTTTGGATGTGAAGCACTTTATATTAATATAAGATGTAGTATTTTCTATTATGTTGTTTAAGATGTTCCATAATTCATGATAGGAGCTAGAAGTATGAGGAAATAGTTAAAAGCTATTGTTGTTCTCTACTTCAATTCCATTGTTTCTTTGAGTCACTATTATGCTAAAGGGAACATTAGCTTGGGAAGTTGTTGGCTGTGGTTGAATTAGAACTATTTCATTGCTGGTAAGTTTGGGAATAAGTTGTATGTCAACTTCATTTAGATTGTTAAAAAGGTAAAAGAGGTTGTTATTTTTCTTATGCCATATTGATTTTGCTGTTTCAATTGGTTTGCTTTTGATACAAGGTTGAGTCTGACATTGGCATTGATTTAGGTGATTTGTGTTTTCGTCTACAATATAATGTTGTCCTCTAATTATTTCTTTATTGTTATAATTCTTTCTTATTTTTATGAATTCTATGTAGTTTGCATTTTTAAAAGTCCTCAAAAGAGATTTTGGATTAAGGAGAAGTAATGTGTTACCAGTTGTTATGGGAAAGTTTTCTTTGAGATCAGTATACCAACTGGGGATACAATTAGGAGTGACTCGTCCTATTTTTGTATGGAGTTTATCCCATGAATTTATGCTGGATTTGTTGTATTGTGTGATCTGTCTGACTGTTTTAATGTTGTGTCTTGATAAATATAGGGCAGTTGTCTTGTTTATTTTGGTGTGAAGGCCTATGGACAGCCATACATCCTTATATGAGAAGGGATATGGATTTGAACAAATGTTTATTTTGTAGTCTGCTGCAATGTGGGCTGCTTCTGTAATCCAGGATTGTTCGAAATGTTGGAAATGACAGATCAAATATAGCCAGATTGCACTACTCATTTGGATTGATAAGATTTCTTGTTGAATAAATGAAGTGGTTTTCTTGTTCACTAGAATGGTGGCTAGTAATTTGACCAGTGTAATTGTCTTCCAGTCCTTGAGGGCTGTTGAATTGATGCCGGCTTGTGAGAAGTAGGCTTTATTTGATAGGGTGCATTCTATACTCAATTTCTTTTTTATTTTATTTTTTATTTTTTTTATTAATTATTATATAATTTACGATAACAACCAATCAAAATTCTCTAAACATAAAAATTTAATAAAAAAAGAAATTTTTTAACAATAATAAAACTTTAAAAATTACATACCAAAAATTTTTGAAAAAAATATAATAAATAAAACTAGTATTAAGATATAATATACTGTATATGAATTTTATAATTTTTGATTGTATAATTAAGGATTTAAAAATTGTCAAAGTTAAAATTTATAATAAAAATATAGTAAGTGGATTCAAACTTTTGGAAGCAACTATATATACTTGTAAAAATAAATTCCCTGAGCTACTTAATTTAGAATAAATTATATAATATATTATATTTTATAAAGTAATCTATACTAATTAAATATCAATAAAAATATTAAAAAATAACAAAGAAATAATTATAAATAAATTGATAAAAATAGAAATAAAATAAAGATCATAGTTAAAAATAATTATTCAATAGCATTAAAATAATTTTTATTATAAAAAAACTTTTTCTGCTGATCCTCTGATCACACATAAAAAAGATATTTACAAGAAGTTTTTACACTTCCTTGTTAATAAAGTCTTAACACTTTCCTTAAACAACTTGAAGTATAACTTCAAGAGTCATTTCTACCTTTTCCCTATTGTCTACAAACCTCTTCACTTAAAAACTTGACTTCTAGTGACCTAAGAAAAGTCAAGTAGTACCTTTAATACCAATAGCAAGAAAGTTCTCAAAGGAAGAAGAACTGACTGTGAAGTACTTGAAGGTCTTTCTAATCTTTTAAGTGAAAGGCTTATAGAGGTTTTCTGCAGTAAAAAGGCTTATTTTCTTCCTTTTTGATTGTCTTGGCCCTCTTAAAGCTCTCATGTTTATGGTTTTCCAGAGAATTTTGCTTAACTCAGATTGATTCTGAATTTTGAGTAGCACAAATTCTCATCAAATATAATTGGCTGACATGAAACATGTCAATTTTTGTAATATAAACAAGCTTCTATTGATCACACTCACGTGTTTTGATACATTATTGGTAATATAGGAAAGAAAGTTCTAGAAAAAGTATACTCTCCAATTATATATGTTCAATCTCCAGGAAACAATTATAATACTGAAAGGTGAATAATGGATAGAAATAGAAGATCCAACTCCAATTTCTTATTAAGTTTCTCAGGTAGTGAAAAAGCTTTCTTAAATAAAAGCTGAGGCCTTCAAGCTTCTATCCCAGTCAAGCAAAGTTCTTAAAAAGATTTTTTTATCCTGATTAGGCAAATTTTTCTATAATATGGTACTGGCTTCACTAACAATAAGCAAATCTGTACATTGGCAGAAAGATAAGTTTCTCAAATATTCTTCTTGAAGTCACTTTCAAGAATGGCTAAGTTTCTCAAATGTCATGAAGATTAGAAAATATTTCAATTAAGCAAACCCCTTTCAAGAAGAAACTGTGAAATAGAGTAAGAATCTTTTGGGGAACTTTGAATTGTATTTCCCCTTTCCTTTTTTCTTCTGTATCAATTTTAGTAATTCATTGTTTTTCGGAATAATCGATAGTGACAAACTGTTGATAATGACCCTGGTTAACTTAGAGGCACTATTGCCAAGCTACTAGGGGAGCATAATATTGTTTCCTAAATCTGACTTAGAGTATCTAGTTTAGATTTAGTTTTGTTTAGTCCAAACTAGTTTAGTGAACTCCTCATATTTTTTACATAATATAGTTTTTTAACTAATAATGTATAATGATGAGTTAGTCATTTTGTGAAAAGTCTGTAAAATATTTAAGTATCTCTCAATATCTCAATAAAGACATATCAAAGTGGCATGATTGCAGGTTAAAAAAAAAATAATAATTTTTATTATATTATATAATCAAGTATAAAAAGAAAAGTTAAAATGAAAATTTCAGTATAACATATAATTTTATAAAATATAAAATATCAATATTCAAAAAAAAAACTCTCTTCCACATAATATGAAAAATCTGAAAATTACCATTTTAGAAAATTTTAAAAATTTTAGCCTCGAAGAAAAAACCAAAGGAACCTAGGAGTTCTTCTTCCAAGGAACCTAATTACCAGCATGAATATATTCTCCTTGACATCCTTATTACTGATAATAAAAAAAAATTAGCAATAATCTACTACAAAAATACAAAAACAAACAAACTCTTTATCATTGACTCCTTCTCATCTTACCTTCTCCCAAATCTTGGAAATTGTTCATCTATCTGGCTCACACCTATTAAAAGTTCAAAAAATGAACAAGCTGAGTTCAAAGTGATAGTAGCCATTTTCGAAACAGTTCAAAGAAATAGACTTTCAAGCCTCTACACAAATATCAATATCTCCACTCTTGAACCCATGACATTAACTGCACTTAACACATTCCTTGACTTTCAACAAACCTTCAAACTTACAGATGAAGACCATAAATTAGTCATAAAAGAAGTCATGACCAAAAAACTGAGCTATAGCCTC
This sequence comes from Acaulospora colombiana, assembly GCA_910592055.1. Taxonomy (NCBI): domain Eukaryota; kingdom Fungi; phylum Glomeromycota; class Glomeromycetes; order Diversisporales; family Acaulosporaceae; genus Acaulospora; species Acaulospora colombiana. The sequence goes on along the minus strand of CAJVPT010005378.1, from coordinate 7,386 downwards.
CATATCTCCTGGAGCAAACTAGATATTGTAACAGACAAAATCTCCAACACTTTTTCCTTGAGACAAAAAACCCAAAACCTCATACTCCCTCCAAATACACCTGTCCCAATTGAGGAAATAATCTGCGACAATGACATGCAGATAGACACAAATTAACCTACTTCTATTTCAGCCCACATGCAGCACACACATGCCAGCCAGCCCACTTCTTCCAAAAAGAGCAATGATAAAGATATCGATTAACAAGAATTGGACCAATTACAAGCAATGACAGATAATACCATAACAAATCAATCAGCAAGGCTCTCAAAGGACTCCACAATTTCATGGACTGATTAAACTAGCAACGAATTAGACAATAGGTCTGATGACCCCTAGAAAAATCAAAAAGCACTTCTAGAAATCTACCAGGAACTTAACACCTTCACACATGAACCAGAAACAATAGTCAATCTTTTTCTAACTATTAAACAAGAGACTCCAATCAGAGCCCTGAAAATTTAAAGACAATATTCGCTAAAATTGAGCTTAGATATAGAGCCTTCTTTCGTATATTCATATAGACAAAATTAATTAAAGGCAAACACCAGTTACAATATGAAAAAATTGAAAAACAATATCACAACAACTATTGCAACAAACACAATATTTTATTTATCATCTGAGCAATGAAATGTAAAATTAGAAACATTATTAACAAGGTACTATTCATAACTTACCTCAAAACCCATGATCTGGCAGACCTAAAATATTGGTAGGCTGTAGTGATTCTCAAGTATTGATTCAATTACTTTATAGACCCAACATTACCCAAAGTCGATTATCATGACATCCTCAAATGCTATGAAGAAATGATTAAAAACAAACTATCTGAACTCCCTGCCTCTCCTGACCTCATTCCTGCAAATATAAAAATCAAACTATCTTATCCTATTCCCATCTTATTACCTCGACTCCTAGTGCAAACAGCCAAAAGCCTATGAACATATTATAACTTTGACTTTCTTCCAGAAACATATTTCAAGAAAAAATTTGAGCTTTCAAGTGAGCCCAAAAATCTTATTCTAGAAGTCAAAAATCTCTTATTATTAAAACACAGAGTCCAGCTGAATGACTTAAAAGCATTGGTAATAGAATTAAAGGACTTCTATTATGTTCCAGGAAAACTTCCAGAATCCTACTTCGACTTTCCCCCTTCAAAACAACAGTTTCCATCCTCATATACTGAATTGCCAACCAAATTAACTATCCATTTTCCAGTAGACAACAACCCAATAGCCAAAAGAGATGTCATACAACTACTCCAAGAACACAACTATACAGTCAGAGCCCTTCCCTTCGACTATATTAGAACAAGACAAGCCCTTCCCCTATCATACCAAATCAGTGAGGACTTTAATGTCACATTTCCAATTTAGTAGCAAAGTGAAGTGAACCCACTGCTAGAATTGATAAACTCAAGATTCAGATTTCAGCTTCCACTAGGATCTGAAGAGATTGATGCCAACCTAATTCAAATAGAAAAATCACTTCTGCCAGTATCATTAAAACTCATCAAGAAAAATCTCAATATCTCAAAGAATGACTTATACAAAGACTCACCCAAACTAAAGAAGTATTAAACAAGATCAAGATGGCATACCATGGAAAAATACCATGAGAGTGAATTTATCCAGTTCTTTCTGACCTTTCAGCCTTGAAGATACAATCATTTTCCTCAAAAACAATCAAATCAATATTACTCTTTTTATTATATAAGATGAATCCTTCTCAAAACATACCAATGAACTGAGTAATTACTTTTATTTCACCAAACTGCCAGATGACTTTATTACTGAACCAGAGCTACCTGATCCAGAACTAGTTCTTCTCCCCACTTGTTTTAATAAATATCCACAATAACAATAATAATCACTCCTTTATTTTCAACAAAAACATTATAATATCACAACATCAAATCCACAACCTCCTTACTTTAACTACTATTAATACACAAGGCCTAAACCAATAAGGAAAACTGCAATGTTTCATAGATTCATAATCTGGTGCAAGAGACATAATAATTTGCACAGAAACAAAACATACAAACTACCGCCTCCTTCCCAGAAAGCTCAACAACTATATTATAATCTCAAGTCAATCCAACAATATCCCAAGTAATGGTATATACATTCTTATTTCCAACAAAATAACAAATTATATCTTCAAAACATTCACACAAAATAAGTATTGAGGTGCAGCACAACTCAAATTTAAACCCAAAATTGAGATAACAATAATTGTCCTATACCTTTCACATAACAACCAATTCAGAAACGAGGTGATTTCATCACTTCATGAATTCATCTCCAATAACAAAACTGAAATGATTATAGCTGAAGACTTCAATATATTCCTGAAGACAATACCATCAATAAATGCACCTACAAACAATAAAAAAAGAAAAATATATAACTATTTCCACAATTTAATTGACTCAGTAAAGGCTTTTGAACAGGAATATGAATATACACATCTTATATCCACAAGGGCATCAAGAATCAATCTAGTCTGGCTCACTCCTAACCTAGCAAGCAAAATGTTAAGCTATAATATATCTGATCCAGTATCTATAACTTCTGACTACAAGCAGATCTAAATAATATTTAATTGGTTTGAATACAAACCACAAAAAATAAAATTCACAACAAAGGCCTATCAATTTGACAAAGCAATACCTAAACAACTGGCATCATTCAAAAAAGATATCACCCTACAACTTGATTAGTTTTTCGCTCCCTCATGGTTACTTTTTGAAAGTATAATTATCTAAGCCCTCAACAATAACATACTGTACCTACCAGAAAAATACAAACATCAATCAAAAACAAAAGAAATCTCTTTCCAGAAATCAATAATGCTATAAAATATATTAAAATAGCACTCAAGAAAATCAGATCCAATACAATACCTATCACTCTACATAGAAAAGCTGAAAAGTATCACCAAAGAGTGTCACAATCTCCTTCCAGTCCAAGCTCACTCAAAAAAATACTTCAAACTTTAATTACAGAAAAACAAAAAAGACAGTATTACTAATAGCAAACAACATTCAAAAAAGAGTCAAAGAGAACTTCGCAAACTTCTGGAATAGACCAGCCTTCAATGACATCAAACCTTCCTTTGACCTATCAATCCTCACTGATGGACAACAAATACAAGATAACCCTGAAACCTTGGCCAACATCATCACAAATCATTTCAAAAGTTACTCACATCCAAAGACTTTGAAATTAATGAAACATGGCAACAATATTATATACCCAAACAATAACTAAAAAAAGAAATCTATCGAGACCTACTTAACACCATCACTTTACAAGATTTAGAAGAATCAATAAACTCATTTCCAACAAACAAAGCACCAGGCTTCAGCAAAGTTTTCTACGAAGCATGGAAACATATAGGAACCCAGCTCTTACTGCATTAAATAAGCTCTTTAACAACATACTAAGAAATGAAAACCCTCTCAGAGCATGGAAATGATCCATAATTACACTTCGGCCAAAAAAACTCATCTGGTCCCACAACTTAAATAACACTAGACCAATCACTCTCATTGAAATAAGCAGAAAAATCTTTACTAAAATTCTCAACAAACGATTATCATCAACAATAGTTGAGTTTGACATCTTATTATCATCCAATTTTGCAGGTACAAAAGATTAAAGTATCCTCAAACCATTAGCCATCATTAAATCACTTATCAGCACCTTTACAAATCATGGCAAAAAATACTGGCTAGCCTCATTCGATATTTCGAAGGCATATGACTCAGTCAATCTCAAGAGTCTAGAGTTTGCATGAAGAGAATAAAATTATCCACAAAATTCATAAACATCATAATGAAGCTACTAATGAATCAGTCACTTTAGTTCATTTCTTACTACAATATAACCCACTCCATATCAGTCTTGCAAGAACTGAATCAAGAAGAAACTATAGCACCACTGTTATGGGTCATCTTTTATGATCCAGTCATCTCAAAGATACAAAATATCCTTCCATCCAACAATAACATTTTCATATACATTGATGATGTCACAATCTTCATGCAAAATCTAGCAATACTACAAAAAGCAACCAACATATTTATATCATTTCTCAAAATAAATCATATAACCTGCAACAAAGCAAAAACCGATTTAATAATAAACCACTCCTGAAAAAGCAATAAATGCAAACAACACTTAAAAGTTAAAGATATAGAAATTACCCCAAACCCTTTGAACAAGATATTAAGTATCTAGAAATCTACTTATCTGGTCAGTCCCCAGAGCTGTCAATAAAAGAAGGCTCATAAACAAATCAAATAAATTTATCAAAAGCATTGCCAGCCAAAAGATGTGAAATGGCTCTATCATAAAGCAAGTTTCACAATGAATTATTCCAGTTCAGATAGATTATGCCCTTCAAATAATACTTTTGAAGAAACATGATATCAATACACTCCAAACATTATTCAACAAAACAATAAAAAAGAAGTTGAGTATAGAATGCACTTTATCAAATAAAGTCTACTTCTCACAAGCTGGTATCAACTCAACAGCCCTTGAGAACTGGAAAACAATAACTCTGGTCAAAATACCAGCCACTATCCTAGTAAACAGGAAAACTGCTCCTTTCATTCAACAAGAGATTTCATCAATCCAAATCAGCAATGCAATATGGCTATGCCCAATATGCCACCCTCAATATTTTGACCAATCCTGGATCACAAAAGCAGTCCAGATTGCAACAGATTACAAAATAAACATCTGTCCAAGTCTATATCCTTTCTTATATAAGGATGCTTGATTATCTATAGGCCTTTATACCAAAATAAACAAGACGACAGCCCTATACTTGACACAATATCAAAACAGTCAGGCAAATTACACAATACAACAAATCCAATATAAATTCATGGGATGAGCTTCACACAAAAATAGGACGAGTCACCCCAGGTCATACCCCTGGGTAATATATCAATCTCAAAGAAAACCTTCCCACAAAAACTGGCAATATGCTACCTCTTTCCAACCCAAAACCTCTCTTCTGGACTTTCAAAAATGCAAACCACATAGAATTCATAAAAATGTGAAAGAATTATAACAATAAAGAAATAATTAGAGGTTAGCATTATATCTTAGATAAGAACACAAACCATCTAAAATAGTGTCAATGCCAAACTCAACCCTATATCAAAAGCAAACCCATTGAAGCAGCCAAATCAATGTGGCACAAAAAAAACAAAAACCTCTACTACCTCCTCAACAACTTAAACAAAATTAACACACAACTCATTTCCAAACTCAACAGCAAAGAAATAGTCCTAATTCAGCCATGGTTAACAACCTCTCAAGCAAATGTCTCAACAAGTATAGCAGTGACTTAAAGAACCAATAGAATTGAAGTAGAAAATAATAGTGGTTCTTAACTATTTCCCTATACTTTCGGTTCCTATCAAGAATTATAGTCTATTCTAAACAATATAATTGAAAATGCCACACATCATATGAACATAATGTGCCTCATATCAAGACTTTTAAACACGAAGCTTCCATCAGATATCAACAAGAAAATCAAAGTTCAACACAGTCACATAACTGAAAGATACATGAACCTAGCAAAAATCAAAAACATTAACCTAACATTTAACAAAATTGAAGGACAGCTCATCCCATTGATAATCTCAACATATACAAGTCTACCTCTCTATAAACCAACACAATTCTTCACTTCATCACTCATTAACAACAAAATAGGACCTAGTATCACACATTAAATAAAATTTGTCAACTCATATACCAAACTATTTTCAATCATCCTAAGCAACAACTGCATGTATAAACTAAACAACATTTCTGAATTCCTATGGTTAAAAGAAGCCAATAAAAGCTGTTAGAAAATGGACAAATACAACTACAGAGCCTTAACCACTTTCAGAACAAAGCTACTATTTAATTCACTACCCATAAGAGACAAACTTCACAAGAGATATCTAATACTATACAAAAATCCAAGGTGTCCTAAATGTGATCACGCAAAAGAAAACCAGCTCCACATTTTCAACTGTATTGAAAGCAGAGAAATAATAAAAAAAAACTATCCAAACTCAACACAATCCTAAAAAAACAAAGCAAAAACTGAACACAAACCAATTTAATAACAACAATAGCTAAATCAACCAAGAAGACATCCTACTTAATGTTGCTATAGAAAAACCCAATCAGTACCTAGACTTATTATCCAGTGAAAAATTACAGATCCAACTGATGAATGCATCATTAAAAATCCTCTATAAAATCTGAAAACAAAGATCTGCCACAGCCAATACATTACCAATTAGCAAAATCAAATGAAATAATACAAAAGCAATACATAAATCCAGCCAAGAGAAAAACAAAATAAACAATAATAATATCCTAAAAATAATTATTGGATCATCAAACTCACTAAACAACTCTACACAAAAATCATTATTTCTTCCCTCAACAATAACATCATTTTTTAATGGGCATTAACCATTCGATCCTATTTTGGTAAACCTAGATACTGTCCAATAGGGCAGCACAATGGGAAAATTGCAATAGACTATAGTTAGCTTACCAATGTAAAGACTATTAATGTCATGTTTAAGAATTAATTTTCTAATAAAAACCCATATTTAATGCTCATTTGCGATAAAAAAAAAATATTAATATTCAAGATAATATACAAGGTTTTATGAAAATCAAAAATTTTCTTTTTAATTTTTTTTTTTTTTGCTCTTTATCAGGCTAGTTACATATTCTTTATTAAACATTTGTAAGCTATATATATAATATAAGATGCTAAAGCTAATTCTTTAACTAACTTCCTCGTCTTGGTTGTTTTACCTTTCTAAGTACAACTTCGGAAGTAATTTATCACTCCGTTAGAAGTTCAGGTAAATACCTTTCCAACTTCTAACATCATTACCTGCAGATTACTATTGCAGATCACTCTTTTGAGTTCTGACAGAGGTTAAAATCCAACCATTTCATCCCATACTTTATTCCATCTTGCAGGATCTGTTTGAGCATCATATTTTCTAATTCTTCTTCCTTTAATGATACTTGATATGACCGATTTTCTAGTACCTTGACCCTGTTTCTTTGCTTCTATAGATATGTCAGCCTTTTGATTTTGTCACCTCTATTGATTCTCAATATCCATTCCCACTCTATCTCCTTTTCACATCTGATGTTCCAAATTTTCTTTTTAAAGTGGTTATGTGTTTTCTTCTATATATTCATTATTCAATTTCTTGCTTTTTTATTAATTCTCTTTCTATAGTACTTTGAGTCTGCTATCTCATCCATTAGGACTTTTTCAATTAGTCCC
>CAJVPT010005377.1:0-12265 GCA_910592055.1 Acaulospora colombiana | reverse complement strand
TATTCTGGGTTGCCCTTTGCTTTTGGAATGTTTTTTGGCCCATGTTATGCCATTTGCTTTTTTCCAGAGATTGGTTTATAGACATCTTTCTGTCCAGATTTTTTGGAGGTGATTTCTAAAAGTGTTGATGCATTTATTTGTAGTTTGCTATGCTATCGCTTTGGATTCTGTGAACTTTGATATCAGGATGCTGAAGTCTTTCCTAATTATTTTTTTGATAAAATTCTGTAGGGGGGATTTGTACTACATGATTTCTAATTTGGATATTCTGTCTTCAAGGGGTATTAGTGGATTTGTTGTTTTATAGTTTTTTAGTAAATCAGTCAAAGTGTTTTTGATGGCTTTTATATGTGTTTGTGTATCCATAAAGCAGAGGAATGGGTGGATATCATTTCTGTCTTTAAGCACTTTATACAATGGTTATCCTTGAATATTTTTGAGCTTCTTCAGTGAAATTTGCTAAGAGTGAAGAGTTCATTGTTCCAGAGGTTGATTGTGAATCTCCTGTTGTGTTGATCTTGAAAGGATGTTGTGCCATGATTTATGTTGCTGGGGTTAATGGACTGGAATGTTCCTTGTCAATCTGTGACTGAGTTTTGGATACGATTGATCCAGTCTCTATTTCTTTTAAGTAATCTCCATTGTGTCAAGTATTTGATATGAAATATCTGCTTACAGAAGATTTTAATTGGCATGTCTATGATGTTGTCTCTCCATCCTCCCACTGTGTGGATGTGCTTGGTATTTGGAAGAATGTGTGTTAGTCTAGACCCAGGTTTCATATTGAGGTAATCGATTTTAGCTAGGGAGTCAACTAGTTCATTTCCTGGAATGTCACTGTGTGCTCTAACCTTATGTAGGGAAAATTGGATGTTTCGTTGATTGCATCTATCCATTATGAGTTGTATGAGGCACCAATTCTTTGTTGTTCTAACTGTCTGCTGTAGAGGACTGTTGGATGCTTTATGTATAGCATGAATTGCCACTTGGCTATCTATGTATATATTAATAAGTGAGTTTGGTGAAATGGTTACTATTGTTATGAATATTGCCATTAATTCTGCTCTGGTAGAGGAAGGGGACCTTGTATTTGCCCTTTGAACTCCTGATGGTTGTTGGCTTCGTCTGAGAGTGTCCATCCATAACCCATGTATTGGTGATTGTTAATACAGGTCATTGAGCCATTAGTGAATGCAACAAAGTTGTGTTTATTGTTGTTGGAGATAGAAATAGTGGCTAGTTCATTGATGATTTCGTCTTTTGCTGTGATGAGATTTTTTAAGTCTTGTATGGTATCTAATAGTGGATCAATGTAGATTTGCACTCTTGAAGTACATGGGGTGGATTCGTTGATGGAGAAGTTTATTCTGCTTTGGGAGCTGTGAGCTGAAAGTTGAATCCTGTAGTGGGGGTTATTATTCAGGGTGTCACTGGAGCTCTTGTATTTGTATACCACTGGAACTTAATAGGCTTGTTGTACTGTCCTTGAGAATGAGCATATATTTGTGGTAGGTGTTCTTTCGTTAATGGAGCAACTGCTGCAAGATGTTAATGGGGAGTTGCCTTGAATTCTCTTGTAATGTGTATATAAGATCTTTTCATGGATGTTTTTTTTTTTTTGTTTTTGTTTTTGTTTAATTGCTTTTGTTGAATGGTGTGTAGTGATGATCCAATGTTTTCTTTCTGGGTGTTGTATTGGTATGTATGTATGGAATGGGTTCTAGGAGCCTTTGGAAACAATGAGATCTTTATTCAGTAGTTGTTGCAGGGTGGAGTAATTGCTGGATACCATTTTGGATTTGCGGTGTAGTAGTTGTGATGGTATCTAGGAATGTACAATAAAATCATGTTATAATGCTATCAATACTTTAAACACAAAGTTGGCTTAGCAAGATCAGTCCCAAATAACATGCTCCTCAACAAATTTGAATACAACATTATAAACCTTTTTGAAAAACAAGTGCAATTCCATGCATCAAATCTCATCTCTAAAATAAACAAACCTAACCTAGCAGAGCAAATAACATTTTTTAGACTCTAACAACTACAAAATGACTTTTGGTTCTCCAATACAGTCTGTACTCACTAAAGTAAAGTAATTCACAAACTAGGCACAAATCTTACTTACGATATTATCTTTCTACTCAAACAAGTCAGCATATCAATTCACTATTACAAATCAATTATTTTAATTAAAAAAATGGGAGACACCCTAAAAGAAAATCTTGACACAAAATGAACAAACATACTAAGAAACCAATCACAAAAATATAATATCATGTTCATTTGTCAAATAATAAATGAAGATTACATTCCAAAATATTATAAGAAATACATCAAACATATTCTTGGATGGTTCACAAACTTGGCAGAAATTATACAACAACTCATAGATCCAAACTTGCTAAACTTTACAGAAACTTGCAATCCCTTTTACCAACATAAGACAGTGATATGTTCCACACGCAAGCATTGGGTCTTAGTAATAAACAGAAATATTGAAACAATTGATAGAAAACAGAGAAAACCATAGGGAAGATAGTCTATACACACTACAAGTGCATAGCAAGTAACTCACTATTAGAACCTTGCAATAGATACTCAATTAATGAATTCTACATATAAACACAGCAATGTGTCTTCTCTAGAACAAAGTTCCAGATTCAAAAAATTCCAGTCACATACAGTTATAAAAGCCTTGTAATACATTAAATAACAGTCTATACTGGAGAATTCAAATCTTAATATATAGTACCCAACGAATCATAAAATATATAAACACAAATAGCACAACACAATCTCCTTCAGTCCAAGTATATATCGACCATCAACAAGATAAACTCATTACCTTATATAACAAAATCATAGGAGATACTAGACTATATCAAGAGCCCATATGGAATTTGGCTGGATTCTTACTAATCAACTCAATCCACTATTCTCAACCAGAACAGAGCTAATAACAATTTTCATAGTAATCTTAACAATTCCCAGAAATGCTACAATTGCAATCCACATAGAAAGCCAAAGTAGCTATTGATGCAATAAATAAAGTTATATATACTCCAGCCTACAAAGCTATTAGAAACACCAGGAATTGAAATATTATACTTAACATTATATAAAGATATAAGAACTATTCAATCCAACTCTCCCTACACAAAATAAAAACATACACAGGCATCACAAGCAACAAAACAACTGATCAACTAGTAAAATCAACTATATTAACATTATGCCAGGCCAAAGAGAACTCAATCCCACCATCACTTCACAAAACAATCTTTAATAGAGACTCCTTAGAAGGAATAAAACATGGATCGACATGTAAAAAAATAAAATAATAGATTGGCAAAGCACTTTCAACTGTCTTAACCCAATAACATTAATCATGGAAACATATCTACAACTGATCACAACACTCGAAAATTTGCAATCAATCTTTGAAATAATATATAAAAACAAAAACTGTACCAAATGTCAAGAAACGGAAACTACTTCTCATGCCTTTTTATATACAACAATGTGGAAAATACATAGTCGAAAATTAACAAGTATCTTCACATATAATCTGAAAGATTGCAAAGCATCTATTACCACTTCTTCTCTTTATCATATATAAAAAACATGTCTTTTAACAAACCTGACTAAGCAATTTCAGATCTTATCAAATGCATCATTAGGAAAGACATTATCACAGCAATAAACAACTATATTGATTCATATACAACAATACAACCAATACTTCAAAAGTACATAAATCAATATAAAGAATTTTTATACTCAATATGGAAGGAGCACTGTAAACACACTATAGAATGGTAAATAACAAATAACATCATCAAAAAAGACAAATGATCTAAAAACTATACTCAAGTACAACTATTTACAATTTTTTCATTTTCTTTTTCTTCTATTTCAACACTAATTAGTCATCCTTAACATGTTAGGCTTCACAGCAGATGGCAATAAGCCAATCAGTAAGAAGAAAAATCCATCTTTAGATAGTTGCATTTGTATTTTAAAAAGACAAAAATTGTAAATGCATAACCATATATATACAATGAATCTTTCTTACAAATAAAACAAGAATGAGCCAGTTTAAAAAAAAAAACAATATTTATATATAACAGGATAACTACAACAACAACTTTACTAATGTTCTTTCTAATGCTTCCAAAAATTTTTATGGTATTATATTCCCCTCCTCAACTACAACTCCTGGTATGCTCAAAATATCTACTAATAACTTATAACAATATGCCAACAGTATACTATCAAAACCAAAAGAATTTGAAGCAAATGAAGACTTAATTGACAATTTGTTTGAATAGTACAATCAATACAAGAGAAAATCCAACTATAACAATATACTCTAATAAATACGGGATCCAGATATTTCTTTTGTGCCTTACATCTTTCATTTCAATCATACTTAATAAAGTACAAAACATCAAAAACATCATTGCCCTTTTTAGTACAGAAAAAGATGCAGAAAAAGCATAAAACATTAAAATTGATGATAACACCATGATACACATGCAGTCAGCACCAGTCTACGATAGCATTGAACCCAAATAAAAATAATCAGAGCATAGAACATTTCTTTAAATGTATCATTAGCAGATGTCCATATAGCCTTATCCAAATTTGGTAATATCAAATCAATAAAAATGTAAACAATTAGCATGTAACAATTTTCAATATCGAGTTTCACAATCAACAAGATTATGACAATATTAGTAATAGATAGTCAATACCCTTTAAAGAAAATCTAATCAAAATCCCCCCTCCTTAACACTGGATTCGATTTAAAAAATATAATTAAAGAAATCAAAGCACAAACCTATTATATTCCCAGAACTTCACAATACAACAGAAAAAGAATCACCTTTTTTAGCTTTAAAAATGAAGAAAATTTAACATGTGCTAAAAACACTGATACATTAATTGGCACTAATAAACTCATCTGGGTAAGAACTATGGAAAAAATATGCAATATATGCTCCAGCACTGAATACTTGGTCAAAGACATGAAGAGATTTGTATACAAAAACAACTCAACACACAAAATAAGAAGAATTAACTATTATTTTACCCAATACCAGATCTTTTGCAGATGCAGTCAAAGGAAAAGAAAAACAAAAAATTCACAATGAAACAAACAGCAACCATCAACAAATCCCTAACATTTAAATTCCACTCTTAAAGACAATTACAACATCCTTAAACACTTACACTCTAAAATCAACTCAATCAAACAAGATCTCACAAATATCAATCAAAGAATTGATGATATGAAAAATGACATTTCAGATCTCTACACAAACACAGAAAATACCAATAAATTCCTGACTTCAAATGCAAACAACCTCAAAGAAGATGGCAATATCAGTATTATATCAAGTATTTCTAGAAAGAGAAAAGCAACTAGCCCAGTACAAGACATCTGTATAGAACAGATCAGACTCAACAACCAAATAAATCGATTGGATAACTCAATGACACAAATAATATCCTTAGTTAATGGACTTATTTTATATCAAACTTCTCACAACTCACCTACAAACAAAACTCTTTCCTTCAATAATAATCAATGAGTTTCAAATATACAGTAAATTAAAAAATTCAACAACCAATAATCTCATTCAATCTGACACACTCCTTTTTTTATCTTTCCACACATCTATAAAAAACACAACAATTGCATAAAACACATAACACAGAACCACATTCTTCAACAAATATTCTCTATAATAATAATTTGTGGAGAATCTGTACAAGAAATACCAAGGGATCTTATCTGACCAAAAGACAATTGTGGTTTCAACATTGTAAAAACAATCTATGGAACATCATTATTACAACTAAAATAGATAGAAACACTTATGCTTCATAATATTGATAATCTAACATATACAAAATATGACAGTCACAATTCAACAATATATAGACAAAGCATTACTATTAGCTTTACTCCTCAAATAGCTACTAGAGTCTACAACAAATACAAAATCCTTGGTAGAATCATTTCTCTAGACCTAGCATTCCTAAACAAACAATATATTTGTATAATTGAAGCCTATATTTCATATGCCAACAATAAACTCAGAACTGAAATACAACAAAAATGCAAAACGTTAATCATTGAAGTATTAAACAATAATTGGACAACAATTTTCACTGGAGATCTTAATGAAATCAAAGACCCTATATTAGAAAAAACTCCAATACTTCACTCAATAGAACCAGCAAACTAATCCCATTTCTCATAGACCACTGCTTTATAGATACATTATATTAATCCATATTAACAACAATACATATGGCACAACTTAAGAAATTATCAAAGCAGAATTGACCAAATATAGATATCTGCACATGAAAGCTATAACATTATGGATGCTCTTGTCGATCAAGAAACAGGACCTTCAATCAATAGTGATTAGATTGCAACTATTTGTCAAGTAGAAGCATGGCAATTTACAATACCCAAACATCTGATACAGTGCAAAAAGAATACTAGATTCAACTGGCAACAAACATTAGAAAAGAACTGGACCAAATTTTAACAAGAAATTGAAAATTGTATTTAATATAAATGATCAATGGAATCTTATAGAGACTTAATTTTGAAAGCAGTCCACAAATTCATCAACACAAGAGATCCAGCTGTGTAATACCCAACTCACACATCTAGTCACAACATATCCTCCATCTTCAAAAACTTTTACAATTAGAAAATTCAATATCAAAATTTTCCAACAACTACATGTTCAAAAGCCTAAAAAATTATTATAACATTATACCAATAAAACACATCAACCTCCCTGAACTATCACAACATATAACAGAAGACAATCTTCAAATATTAGAACAATGGATCACATAGATCAAATACTACCTTATACAACAAAAATCAGCTCTTCAAATCTTAAACAATTACAAAACATATCAAAAAAATTAAAAAAGTAATAGACAAAAGATTGAAATTGATATCATCTAACAAAAAAGCAATAATTAACTCAATCCTAGGCAAGACACACAACCAAATATTTATTGACAAAATAATTATGCACAATTCTCAAACTAACATAATCACAGATCCTATTATGATTAAAGAAACTATCAAAAAGCATATTTATCAATAGACAAAAAAATAAAATACACAAGACATTAGTCAATGGTCCGAATGGCAAGATGAATATCTTTCCCAACCTCACATCAAAGAAAATTGATACATTTCACTTTTAAAACCATTTACTACAAGTAAAAACAACAAGCAATCAAATCTAGAAACAATGATTCTACCTCAAGACCTCCTCAAATCTCATATTGCATATTCAAACATCTGGGTTCCAGTATGATAAAATATATAATAACACTATTCAATAATATATTGAACAATCAAAATATTCTGAAAGAATGGTATGAGGACTCAATTTATTCAATTCCCAAATCTCAACTATGAAACAAATATCTTAATATAATAAGACCTATTACACTTCTAGAAACGGGTAGAAAAATATTCATAAAATGTATAAATGATTGCTTATCCCATATACTTCAAAAGTATTCAATCCTATAACCATTTAAATGGACTGCTTTACCTGGCTGCAGTACACAAGAAACAATCTATATTTTACAAAATATAATAGAATATGTCAAGCAAAACTCAAAGCAAGCTTGGATCCTCAGTCAAAATATGAGCAAAGCTAATAATTCAATTTTATTACACATGTTTGATAAGGCACTCAAAAGAATAAAGATTTCTAATACAATAATCAACACCTTACTTGATCTAGACCTATAGGTCAATAATGTAGTGATTAGCACTCTATAGATCATATCACAAGATTCTGATTCAAGTCCTCCAAGTGGCAAAATTAAAATTTTTCCAATCCTTGTTGAAGACAGGTAATCTGCTGTCATAACCTTGTAATCTGGTGTTATTCATAGCTAATTATTACCCTGATCGGGCAGGTCTATGAGTAGGTGATATAGTACTGTGCTCCTGCATCATAAACCTGATGTGATAAAGTTTGCAACTGGTAAAACCAGATTCATACCCATTGAGTTTATGGATCCTTAACTGATTAAAAACAGATTCTAAGCTTTAAGAACTGAAAATTCCAGAAGAAGAAAAGATCTTATACCAGTAAAATGCTTAAAAGCATGGGAAAATTTGGATATAAAGATTATTGAAAAATCTTGGTGGGAGAGGAAACTCACACACCACACTGAAGTACTTAAAATCTCTAGTACAGGTTAGAGCATACGCAATGGTTTTATAACCAAACTACTCTATAAAAGTAATTTGGGAAAAATGAAGAGAGTATCATATATCCTGACAATACCACACTGGCACAAGTATAGGGTGATCGTATACATGACATCTAGAATAGTTGTTTACTTATTGTAAATAGCTTATATAGTTTATATTAAATCATGTAAATCCAAAAAAAAAACTCTTTCCCATACATCACTGATTTCTAAAAATTTTCTTATTTGGAAATTTTCTTCTTTTGTGAAAAAACAGACCCAAAGCATAGAGTTTTAAAGCACAACATACCTCCCAAGACTATTTTAAACAGAAACACTCAAACACAAGCACAAGCAACTCCTAGTTTGTCCAAAAACTCAAAAAACAACACTGAAAACATGAAGCTTGATAACCAACAGACTTCTTACAAAACATTGCACAAACAAGACTTCGTAGCACTGCAAACTCTTTCAACAGTAGCAAAAACATCAACAGCAACAACACTACAGGTAGCCACAACAACAGCACCTTTATCAATATTTCAACAAGCTTTGTAAACAATACCACCTCTTCTTCTTCCAAACTCAACCAAAACATACTCAGAATAGTGACCAACTTGACAAACGAAGAGGATAATAGCACACCTTCTACACCACGAGGTTTCAATGACAAAGAGGACTTTATTGATAACTGGTTTGAGGAAGTTTAATCGAACCCCAAAATCGATCAGCAAACACTATAAAAACCTTCCCAAAACACCAATAACATATCAACTTCCACTCAACACAACAACCAATGATCCACTGATTGGACCACTGAATACAGCAGAAAATGGTTCAAAATGTTCATTCCCATCAATGAAGTCCCAGGCCAGGACAATTATAGTAGACTTAATCTCATCAAAAAATTTCTGTCTCGCCTAGAATCATTCACATCAATCAGACTCAACAAGTCACAAGATATCAACAACATCGTAGCTCTATTTGGAGTAGAAAGGGATGCCGAAAAGGTCAAAAACATTAAAATTGACAATAATACCATCATACACATGCAGCCTGCACCAGTTTACAATGGTATTGAAGCTAAACACAAAATAATCAGAGCATGGGACATTCTCTTAAATATATCTCAGGCAGATGTTTGCACTGCTCTTTCCAATATGGTGATATAAAATCTATCAAAATGCAAACCATTGGCATGTGGCAATCAGCCAATATAGAATTTCACAACCAAAAAGATTTCGACAAAATCAGTAACAGATGAGCAATTTCATTCAGAGGTGACTTGATTAGAATATTCCCCTTTCTAAACACCAAACAAATCAAAGAAGAAAGGAGCAAATTCACACTTAAACTTATTAACCTCCTCCCAGATACAACTGGCCATGACCTAAAAGAAATAATCAATGAAACGAAAGCACAAACGTGCTAGATCCCCAGAACTACACAGGGATACACCAGAAAAAAATTTGCTATTCTCAGCTTCAAAAATGAGGAACTCCTTACATGTACAAAAAATATCAATGCCATAGTTGGCACCACTGAACTAATATGAGTGGACATCACAGCCAAAATCAGCAACATCTGTTCCAACACAGAACACCTTGCCAAAAAATGTCCCATTAAAGCCAGACAACAAGAATGCATTCAACAGAAACAACAAAACAACAAAAGATTTGGCCACCTTTATGCTAGATACAAACCAGCAGAAACAAAAAACAGGCCCAGACAAACAAAGAAAACATCAAGCACAACATCCTTTGCAAATGCTGACAAAAAAAAAAGAAGAAAAATCATATCAAACACATCCAACAATCAACAATAACAAATGCCAACAATTGAAAATCCTATACTTAGGGACATCTACAACATTCTAAAGCACATGCACTCCGAAATCAACAATATTAAACAAGACCTCTCAAATCTAAACCAACGCATCGATGACATGGAAACTGACATCCAAGAGCTATACACTTTAACAAAAAACACAAACAACTTCATTGATACAGATGATAACAACAAAGAAATAGACAACAACATTAGCATCACCTCCAGCACTTTAAGAAAGAGAAGGGCCACCAGCCCAGCCATGGACATCAGGGCCAAAAAAGCTCGACTCACAAATCAAATAAACACACTCGACAGCTCCATGCAACAAGTTGTAGCATCAATGGAACAACTCATCGACTCTTAAATCACACAAACAGATTCCAACAATACAATTCCCAAAAACCAATAATCAATGAGTACAGATCAAATATCAGAACGAAGTATTCTACATACATCCAAGAAATAAGATTCTACATCTTTTCCATTCGATAATACACATATTTCATCCCCAAATCTATCTCACAAAACACAAACAACCGATTTCTCTTCTCTAACAACAACTACAATTTCAGAATCTAATTTGATAAACACTTCTAACAACACACCCAAAAGCGATTTACAACACCTTACTACAAATCAATCCGTGAACACAACCATCACCAACATCATCAACTCTTCAAACACACATGACACACAACACTCCAACTAATTTATCTAACAACAACATCTGGCACATCTGCACCAGAAACATACAAGGCCTATCTAATAAAACAAAATATCAACTATGGTTCCAATACTGCCACAACAATCTATGGGATATAGTTATCACAACTGAAACAGATGACAATACAGAAGCAGCAAAATACTAACAATCCTACCCCTATAAGACTTGGTAGTCTCATAGCACATCAATATATGGCCAAGGCGTAACAATTAGTCTAACAAAAACACTTACTAACAGAGTCTTCGACAAAAAAGAATATTCTGATAGAATAATCTCTTTAGATCTAACATTTCCAAGAAAAATCTATATTCGAATAATTGGGATATACATTCCACACTCCAACAACAAACACAGAAACATAATACAACAACAGTACAAAGAACTCATTGTAGAAGCATTAAACAAGAATTGGCAAATAATCCTTGCAGGAGACCTCAACGAAATCAGCAACCAATTCCTGGACAAATGCTCAAATTATACTCCAAACAGAACAAACAAATGATTTCCTTTCTTCAAGAACATGGTTTCATTGACTCATACAGCCATATCAATCCACATCAACAAGAATTTACATGGAGTAACTCAAGAAATCATGCAAGCAGAATCGATCAAATCTGGATCTTAGCACATGAAAACTGGAACATCTTTGATGATTTCATTGACAAAGCCACAAAACCAACGATTTCCAATGACTACACAGCCTCAATATGTCTCCTAGAAACATGGCACCTTACAATGCCAATCGCTCAAATACACAATAACAAAAGTCACAGATAAAATTGGGCCCACATATCAAGCAAAAACTGGGAAAAATTTTAATCAGAAGTGGAACACAGAATTACAGATCAACAAACAAACAGACAAAGTATTGATACACAATGGAATCTCAGTAGAGATGCAATCCTAAAAGCAGCACATAAATTTATCAAGAAAGTCAAAAATAGAAAGTGCAATCTGACCAACTAACCTTGCCTTATCTGATTATCAGCAAAAATCATGGCTCTTCAACAACTTCTTCAAACCAGTCAAAAAACAATAACTAATCCAATACTAGAAAACCGGAACTTCCTACATTAACAAGCAAAGCAGCTTTTAGACAAACATCATAATTTCTCATATCTTCCAACATGGAATATACAAAATGATACCTCAACACTCATAGCATGATACACAAAGTTAACACAGACAATCCAACAACTCAAGGCTGCAATACAAATAATAAACAACTATAGAACAAAACAAAAAATAAAATGTACAATTGACAAAAGGATGGACTTTATGGCATCTAACAAAAAAGCCATGATAAATTCAATAATAAACAGATCACAGCATCACATTATCCTGGACAAACTGATCACAACAGAATTTTCAATTACCATTACTACAGATCCAACACAAATAAAACAAATTGCAAAGGATCACTTTGCAAAATGGACAAAGAAAAGAGAC
>CAJVPT010005376.1:0-12266 GCA_910592055.1 Acaulospora colombiana | reverse complement strand
GAAATATAAAAACTTCTTGTGAACGTCTTTTTTGTGTGTGGTCAGAGAATCAGTAGAAAAGGGTCATGTTATATATAAATTTATATATATTAGTTTATAAAATTATTATATAATAAAAATTTTTTAATTAAAATAAAAATATAAAATAATAATAATAATAAAAGTTATAAAATAGTTTAAGTAAAATTAATTTTTAGATATTTAAGTATTTATATTTTAAATTTAATTTAATTTAAATAATTCTTTATTAAGTTAAATATATTTGAAAAAAAGATAATTTTTTTTATTTCCTACTGTATATAATATTGTTATTTATTTAATAGTAAGAAAAAAATAAAAAAATTCAAAAAACTCTTTCTACTGATTTCTAAATTTTCAGAAAATTTCCTTTTATGATAATTTTTTTAAGAAAACCCTTTTCACAAGAAACAACCTTAAAAGGAGATAGCAATAAATTTTCTTCAAATAATATATAGCTGATTATGTCAATAAAAAAAGAATATTTTCATTTAATAACAATATTTTTTTACTTTTGATTTGTTTTAGAAAAAAAAATGTAAAGATAAACTAATTTATAGTTGACTTATTGAGACCCAATATTAACTTCACAAAGCTCCAGTGCAGGTTAATACCTTTTTAAGCACTAAGAGAAGTTTCAGAAGCAATAATTCCAACTAATAAATCAGTTCAAGTTTAAGGCTCAAAAACCTAGAAGAATATCTAGATTTTTTGGATTAAATAGTAAAAATCAGTAACAAAACAATTACAACAATTGATCTATCTATTTATATCACATAAATATATAAAGTAAATATATCCTAAATATGAAAAATTAATAATATAAAGATATATCAATTCATCTCAAAGCAATAACACATGTTGATTTAATTGTATTATATATAGTAATTACAATAGATCAAATCAGATCAGATTTTAACTAGATTTAATTGGACCTAATTTTTATAAATACAAATCATATATGAATCTGATTCATTTTAAACTGATTCAATCCAATTTGAAACCATAACAGTTTGATCTGATCCGATTTGAATTCAAATTTAATTTAATTCGATCTGATTTAAATTTAATTTGGATTCAGTGCAAAAACAATTTGAAACCGATTTGATATATTTTGAATTTGTTTCAAAGTATGTTTAACTATAACTACTTTTATTTAACTAATTAAATTAAATATGTTTAAATAACCTGGCTTTATTTAATAAAAAAAATTTTAACTAGTATATTTCCTTTCGAAAATATTTTTTAACTTTAAATTTAAAAAAATTTTTTTTATTAAATTTAAATAAATTTATTTATTTAATCCATGGTTATTTGCTTGCTTCTATATTAATATATATTCCTCACTATAGCCAGTACTTTCTAAAATAACTTGATTTTCTATATTATTTTTTTTCTTTATTTTTTATTATTAATGTTTCAAATGTTTGCAAAGCATATTGATCAGTCGATAATTGATTATATCAGTAATCCATATGATATGCTTCTTCTTTACTTTCTCTCCATTTTTTTATAGCTGATACTGTTTTTTTAACCAAATTTTGAGACAATTCACAAGTTATACCTTCCATTAATAATACTGTAGTACAATGCAATTCATTCTCTGACCAGCAATAAAGAGTATTTCCTAGTATAAATTGTAGCAATTTTAATTAATTAATAACTTAAATTTTTAATAATTTGTAATATTTAAAAAATACCTATTATTTCAACTTTAATTCCCTATTTAACTATGTAAAAGTTGCCTCCATCAAAATTCCCTTTACTGTAGGCAAATTTTTTATTGTTAACAGATTGTATTCCTTTCAGGCAAGTAACTGCAATTGTATGATCCAAAAAATTAAGGTTGGTATAGGCAAATTTGCTATATTTCCAGGATATATAGGCCTCACATAGACCTAAATGATAGTTTAAATATATTTTTTTATTATCAAAAGAAACTGTAATTCCTTTGTCGATAGTATCATATTTGTTGCTATCTAGTTGAGATAAATCATATTCTTCTATTTTTTTTTGTATACTTGAGGTTATATTTTCAGGAAATATACTGTATGTATGGCATAATTGAAAAAAAAATTGTTCATTACTACAACTTTCTTTTCTTGCAAATATTGTCTTTTGGACTCTTATAATTCAACAGATATGTTATATATATGGATAAATATTCTACTTTTTCTTGTCAAAAGATACTTGCAAACATTAACATTAATAAAGTTTTAAAAATTAAAAACTTAAGTTTAGTTAAATATATATCTTGCAGTTTTTAAGATACTTTGATTCAATTCTTTGATTTTTGGCGATCGGACAACTTGTTGGTACAAAACAAACATATCGATAATTGTACTTTTTATAAGTTCAAGTATATAAAGATCAATATTATTTCAGTATACATCTAGTATCACTTTGTTGGAAGCTTTATAATGAACTATTATTTCTTCATTATTCTTGAAAAACAGATAGCAGCATTGATTGCAAGTACATAGAAAGGCAAGGGTTTGTTTTTTCAAATATTCACTTTTTTTTTATTCTTATTTCATCATAATTAGGGAGGAGGTCAAGATATATCATTTTTATTACATATATTTTCTCAAGATACTTTTAAGTTAATAAATTTTTCCTGACTTGTAATTTAGTTAAATTAATACAGTTATAAAAAAATTGCAAAAATTTTAATTTACAAAATTTTTATGGATCTTTTTTTTAAATTTTTTTGCATTATCAATGTCAGCCCTTAAAGTAGCAGCAGCATTTTTCAAATCATTATTACAAGTAATCAAGAATTTCGAAAAAATCCCTTTATCAGTTAACCTAATATTGTTTTTTTTTTTCTAGTCCAATTAATAGGACAAATCTTTATTGAGGAATTAGTAGTATATTTTTAGATTATATGAATGATCGTATAATCTTTTAACTACCTATTCTAGTCTAGTCCATCAATTTTATTATACAGTGGTATCATTTTTATTAGTTGTTCTGCTCTGCTCAGGACTGTAGCATTCCAAAGATTTACTATGGACTTTCTTTTATTGATAATCTTCAAGGGGCTGTGTTATATATTCCTTAGTGGGGCTTGTTTACTGCTTGATGATCATGGGTACTATGGATGATCCCTACCATGTTTGGGTCCTCCACATACTAGTCGAACTTAAATAGTACAATCCTCTAGTCATGTTCTTGATATCCAAGTGATTCAATAATATTACATAATTGGGTGATCTATAGCCTTCTATTGCCACATTTTTAACTACTCTTGCAAGCTGATCTATAGAGTTTTCCTTGGTTGTTACTTTCTGAATTACTTCTTCCAAATTTCTAATCCATTCCTGTAGTTCCCAATGTGGTACTAATGCTAACCATCAGCCTTTGCAATAATTGTCCTTTTTAGTAGCTATTGATTTCGTAATTATAGATATCTCACATTAATTATTGTTATGGCCCATTACATTTTCAACAGGTACAAATGACAGAAGTCTTCCTTATCTTTCATAGGATATAGTTTTAACAAGAGGTAGATATCCTTCCCATATCCGTTGAGAGACTTGAGCTAATCAATATTTTTCTTGGCTTATTTTTGGACCCTTGTATATTCTAAGTAATAGGTCTATCAAAGATTTTCTTTAGCACTAAAACCAGCCAAGCCTTGGATGACCTAATTTTTATATTATAGTCATACGATAGAAATCTATAGATTATTTATAAGTACAAGGGTACATATAGTGATGAGTATGCATCTTGTACAACATAACCTATATTGTGGAAACTATTTTCAAGTGGGATTGAATCAGTAACTCGTGAATGGTGGCCTGGGAGTACATTCACTGCACTATTGATTCACAGGTCATCTAGTATTGTTTTATTGTTAATAAACTTGAAAATATACATTATATAGATATTTTTTATTATATTTACATTCTAATAAGTATTGATATTAGGATCAAAAATGGCCATGTAAACATTTAGCAAGTGATGTATCAGTTCATTTAAAAATAAAACATATTTTATTGAGTCATTATATTTTATGATACAAAAAAATAATGAGTAACAACGAAGGTTTCTAAATTAAGGCATTTAAAATTAACTTAATATATATAGTACCCTACTAATGCAAAATAAAAAATTGACAGCCAAAATTAACCTGTTATTAATAAAATTTCACATGCTGAGCCAGGGTTTCCCACTGGTAACAAATGGTATTAACTGGTACCTACAAACAGTATTTAACAACAAGCTTGCCTGCACTAGTCCAGGGTTTCTTACTAGAGGCATAAGGTACCCTTGCTGCACTATTCCTATCACAATACTAATACAGCAAAGGCTGCTAGTCCAGGGTTTCTCACTGGAAATAACATCAATACTGATTGATACATGCAAGCACTACCTTGTATTGACATGGACCTATCTGTACTAGTCCAGGATTGCCCACTAAAGGTATATAGCATACTTGATCGATACAATGTATAAAGTACATGTTGATTAAAAATTTTCTCTACTCACCCTTTGCAAAAAGAAATCGGTAATTTTTTGCAGCTTTTCAACTTATGTTGGCTTGGTTTATGCTAGTTGAATAGTATCATGATCAATACTAGCAGCAATAAAGTAACAACAGTCTATTACAGTATTGATAAATATTGCTTACTTGCCTATGATATAAGCTAAAAACTTGTAATCAATTACAGCTGGAGTCAAAAAACTGGAAAACAAAAGCAAATGTTATAGTTAATACTAGCAGGAATAAAATAATAGCAACAATATATACAGTATTAACAAAGCATTGCTTACCTGTGACTATAGAATATAAAACTTGTAGTTGATTATAAATTAATATATGAAGTGATTGGAAATCAACAAAGTTAAAGTTGGCTATTCAATAGTTAAATAAAATATAAAATTAAAAAAAAACATATATATATGTCAAGCAAAAGCTATAACAAGTTAGTAAAAATACAAGGGAAGCTAATGTATTGCTTACACTAATCAGTAGAAGAAACTGTTTAGTAGCAACAATAAAATCGATCCCAAATTTTTTTTTTATAAACTGATTGTAATTTTTTTTATAAACTGATTGTAATTTTTTTTTTTATAAATTGATCACATTCAATCATATATCTCAAATTTTATATAAATTTACATTCATATTTATAATGTTGATCTATCATATTATTGATTTTTAATAATGATGATACTTGTCCTAGGCCAACAATTATATTACTTCTACTTGTAATTTTAGTATTTACAATAACAATACCTACTTTGAAATTATTTGTTTTAACAATTACTCCTTCAATAAAGCAATTCTATTTTTAAACTCCAATAAACATAACTTTAATAACTATAATTAGAGCTAATAAGACTTTTATTTAATATATTAAATGCCATTTTATATATAAATAGTATCAAAATTTATAAGTCAAGTAAAATTTTAATCATTACTTGCTAAAGGCCCTTGTCACCACAACTTTAAACATATGCATGCCCTTACTGTTTTATCTAAAAGTCAGTTTTTTTATTAGTAATTAAATTTTTATAATTGAAAAAACCTATTTTACAGACATACTAGTTGCAGATATTGTTAAGTAATTATGTGCAATACATGTCAAACATGGAAATTGCTGTTCATTTATTTTTTACTATTCCAAAATATATGTTTTCTCTGTTATTCAAGGTAATGAAAAATATAGCTGTAATTCATTTTGATTTTCTATATGCCATTGCATGAATAATTTTATCCTAACTGTATTATATGTCTCATTTGTTTTGGTGGCTTCTACAATTCTTGAATTTAATTCTTCCTATTCTTGAAAAATATAATCAACACTAGAAAATAAAAAATATTAATATTAGCAAGTTATATTATAAATAAGCATAAATACAATAAATATATTTACTTTTTTTTTATCTCTTCAATTAAATTTCCTCAACCATTTTCAACAAAGTATTCTATTATAAATTGCAGATCTAAAACCACTGTCAGTATATAAATTTTATTTGTTTTGTTATAGTATTCTAAAATTTTATCCCAACATATTTTTGCTGCTTCATTAATGTTTGAATTAATCCTATCATTATCAATAGTATCTTTTAATGATCAATTAAAATATTATATAATGGAATTGTAATAGAAAGTGTTGAATATATTAATGTTAATATCATTGTAGTTGCTTCATGAAAATACTCAAGAAATTTTATTTGTTCAAATATTTTCAATCATTGTCTATAAACATATAGTTTTTTAATTCTTGGCTTGACATCATAAGGTATTCAATTGTCTATAAATATATAGTAAGCTGTTTAAATTATATTAAATAAATATTAAATAATGTAAGATAAACATACTGTTTTTAGCTATATAGCATGTGCAACCATATTATATATTGAATTCTATCGAGTTTATATATTTAAAATAGGTTTTAAAGTTTCTATTTGCTGATTTTTGACAGCATCATTTAATTTTTCCAGCCAACGAGATGGTGATTATATTTTAATAATCAGTTTTCATAATTATATATACTGTATATAAATTAGTAAATATAAAAAACTATATACTATAGAAAAAAAAAACTCTTTCTGCTGATCCTCCTTTTTTGGTAATTTTCTTGGAAAAAGTGAACCAGTCTAAACACATAAGAAAGAAGTACAAAACCTTATACCAAGCTATTAAACACTCACAACATACTAAACTACATACATCAAACTATTGGGAAATATCAAGAATAAAGGTATATACTGTTGCACTAACCTTTTATTTCCTTTTCTTAAAAATTTTAGGAGAAAGAAAAGAAAGTTGAAAACTGATTCACAATTAGAAAAAGGGAGCCAATATCAACTTCACATAGCTTATAGCCAGGTCAGTGCAGGTTAACACCTTTCTTGACACTATAAGAAACCCAAAAAACAACTAAGCCCACTCGATAAATCAAGTTGCTCTAGTTACATTAAGGCCCAGAAGGATATTAAAGCTCCTTAAAAACAAGACAGTCTTGATGTATATACCCATCAAAACAACATACCTATCCCAAATCTCATCACGCAAACACAAACACATAAAAACAAGACTGAAAACAAGCCCACACATGTATACTTTGTTGTTCAAACAAGTTGATCAACTTTCTACACAAATACAGCAACAACTTTCAAATTAGGATAGGATTACCAACGTAAACAAATAAACAACCAAAACAATACAACAAGATTTTCCATATTACCTAAATAGATACATATAAACAACAATAACAAAAAAGTTTATCTGTAGTTTAAATTTAGAATAGTGATAAATATAAACAAGAAAAATACGTAAAATATTTGACAACTATCACGTGACAAATAGAATACATATTCAATACCCAAAATATCAATACTATAGATATGGATAGAGTTGAAACAATCCTACAAATAGTACAAAATAGAGAAGATAAGATATTAGATATCTTAATTAATATAGCCAAACAGCACGATAAAAAAGGTGAAATGTGGGCAACACAGTAGTTGCTTCAACAAAAAGAAGAAACAAGTATCAACTATAGATACACACCCCACCAGAAATATTTACAGTTATAAATAGTATAATTGTCAGAATATTAGAAGTAGATAGAGTAACCTTTTATAAATAATGTATCCTAATACAACACATTATATATCTGTGGCAACAAGGTAATAGAAGAGAAGAAGATTTATAATAACAATTTCTAGAAACAAATATTTAAATATAGTGAAAGGAAATAGTAACAAGGGAAAGCAAAATGTTTATCAACCCATGGAAATTATCACGAACTTAGAAAATGAACAAACAGTAGAAATTGAGACAACAACTCGTATAAAAGAAGAGGAAGATCTAATAATGGAGGAAATTCATGAGAAGGTATAGGGTCCAAGTATTGCAGAACTCAATACTTACTCCACCAGAAATTGTCAAGAAGCAACAACAAACAATCCCTATTATATAACTAAAAAGGGAACTTACAAAATTGGTACCATAATGATCAATGTCCCAGGTGATACTAAAGAAGAAACACTTGCATATATGAGTGGTCTGCTAAAACTACCAGTAGAACAAAGAAACCTATTGCATACAGAATTCCTGAATGATAACAAATGGTTAACCTTTTATGTTAACGAAGAAGAAGATCTTCTAAAATGTATAGGAGAAACAAACCAAAAGAAAGAAAACTTTAGTATTCAACAATTATATTCTAATGGGAAAGAAAAAAATACACAACCTAAGAAGCCAAATCAACAAAATAACAGAAAAAAATTCTTCAAGAAGCTGACACCGGAAGAAAGCAAAGAGATCTTTTATATCAGTTTGATAGATATAGATTAAAAAACAACCTGATTTCAACTAAAAGAGCATCTCAAAAGATATGGTGAAATTATAAATCTAAATACATATAGCTATCAAAAAGGCAAGATTAGAATGAGAGCATGTATCAAAAAACACAGACACATTAATACCAACTTGGAAAATATTTGAATGACTCCAATAGGTACAGAAATGGCAAGAATAATCTTCACCAAAACAGAGTTATCAGATAGGGATATTACAGATATTATAATCCAACGAAATACTTATTCTGCAAGACTCTTTGAAACAAACAAAACATACTCAAGCTTAGTAGCCAGAGCAGTAGGAGGAACAAAAGCCAAAGCCTATTACACTTCAAGAGATTCCCGTACATTGCAGAAACGTAACTTTACAGTAGTATATTTTGAAAGCAAAAAAGATCTGAACAAAGCATGCAAACAATATGTTTTCCTTCAAGGACTACGACTATCATGGAGTGCAAAATATACTAAAGATCATATAGTCTTCTTAAGAGATTCAGATACAAAAGAACAGAATAGACCTATTAATACGATACCAAGAGCAACCCAGAATAGAATCATAGAAATTGACAATGATTCAACTTTTGATCTGGAATCGACTAGCTCAAATGAATCTGCCAATGAAGAAAATGAAAAAGGAAGAAACATATTGAATCAAACTTCCAAAAGATTTGTTTCAAGATATCCAGTCACTGAAAACAACAGAATACCATTAAACTTTCAAAAAAAGAGACAGCGAAACAGACACAGAAAGATCTCCAATGACAATATCAATAGTGAATACAATAGTGTACAGCAAGAACCATTGCAATTGATTCTAGATAATTTGGAAAAACTCAACGATAGAATACATAAATTAGAAACAGAAAACCATCATTCCTTCAAGAAAAAAGGTAGAAGGGGAGCAAACCGCTCCTGAAAGGTGTACCAGTTGAAACAACCTCTATAGAAGGCAGTGGGTCCTCCTGTCCTTCCGATAATGCAACTCATAATGAGAATCAGGGGACAAGAATAGAGATAGCAAAGATAAAGCAACAACAACAAGAAGAGCTAAAAACATTTATAGAGAAACAAAAAACAATATTTCTAAACAAAGGCAAGGAAAAAAAAATAGAAACAAAGATAAATAAAACATATAGTACAGATCACACAAAAAGTAGAGTAATTAAAATAGGCTCACACAATATAAGAGGCATAACTGATATGACAAAACAACAAAATCTACTAAAAGAGATAGAAGAACAAGGATTAGGAATAGTAGGATTAAGTGAAACAAAACTCACCTCCACCAATGGCAAATGGACCTTCAAGAATCAATTCTTCTACAAACACTTTTTCAATATAAATGAGGAGACCCCATATGGAGTAGGAGTTAGCTTGCTAATAAGAAAAGATCTAGAAAAGAAAATTGCATCGATCAAAAAATGAAAAGGATATATAATAGCAGCCAACTTTTGGGCAAAATTAAATAAAACCTGTAAAATACAGGTATATCTACCAAATGACAAGAAAAAAAGTTATAAATACCAGAATAAAGTCAAGAAACTAATTCAAGAAAAACTAGAAAAAAGATTTCATCTAATCATAATGGGAAACTTCAATACAGCATATAATCCCATGGAAGACAGAATATCTATATCCAAGGCAATGTTTAGACCATCATGTAAACCAGAAATTTCACTTTTTACTTTTTTTGAAGATAGAGACTTTATTGACATACAGGCAATTTGGGAAGGAAAGAACAAATTACCTACTAGGCAAAATGCCACAAGTAAAAGTAGAATCGATTATTTATGGATGTTCCATAGTATGACACAATTTCTAATAATTCTCTTTGAAAATAAGAATATATTAGACATGATAGGAAGTGATCATACAATATTAACAATTACACTGCAAGATAAGAACCTCTTCTCGAGAAGCAAGATCTATTATCAATCCAAAAAGACCATCAAAATAATAGATATCAAAGGATTCACAGAAGAACAATGGAAAAAGTATCGGGAAAGTGTAAATCACAAATTCAAGACAAAATTGATGTTACTACTAGAAAATGAATCAAACAAGATATCAACAAAACTATGGATAAATCAAATATGGGAATGCTTTGAAAATCAGATAACTTCAGCAGCCTTTTTTAAATTGGCAATTAAAAAAACAAGACCAAATCAGAAAAAGAATTACTGACCAAGACCTGAATTCCTTAAATATAAAAGAGCCATTAAACTCAATACACTGTTTAAAAAAGCAAAGCTGACCAAAGCACATAAAGATATACAGACCCTCAATATAGTGATATAAGAACATAACAAAAAACACTATCCTGCTGGAATTTTGATTCTTTTCATTGCCTTTTATAGTATATTCAAA
This sequence comes from Acaulospora colombiana, assembly GCA_910592055.1. Classification (NCBI taxonomy): domain Eukaryota; kingdom Fungi; phylum Glomeromycota; class Glomeromycetes; order Diversisporales; family Acaulosporaceae; genus Acaulospora; species Acaulospora colombiana. Next base: position 1,559 of record CAJVPT010005376.1, on the reverse strand, counting down.
CTTATAGTATCATAAGCTTTGGCTGTATCTTGGAAGAGTAACCATAGTTCTTTTTTATTGTCTCTGGCTTTCTCACAAATATTATTCAATACTTGAATAGATTTTGCTGTACTTTCTCCAGATAGACCTGTGAAGTTTGGACCCTTCAGGATATTATATGTTTTGCAAATATTACTGAGTCTATTGGTAAGAATTTTTGTAAAACATTTTCGGGTGACTTCTAAAAGAACAATTGGCCTAGTGTTTTGTAATTCACAATCCCATGTTTTTTACTTGGCAATTAAATAAATGTGGTTTTGTTTTCATCTGTCAGGAGTAATTTCAAGTTTCAAAAACTTGTTCAATATCTTTTGAAGATATTCTTTACCTTGAATGCTTAGTTTCTTGAGCATTTCATAATATATTTGTAATTTACCAGAAGCTTTATTGTTTGGTAATGTTTGTAGAGTTTGCTGGAGTTCTTCTTGAGATATGTGAGTTAGAAGTTTTTCATATCATATATGATTTATATCTATTCTAGGTTCATACTCCTTTTTCCAGTTCTCAGTCAGACGGTCAAAATTAGTGTTTTATTTTCTAAAGGCTTCTTTATGATATTTTCAGAGTTCTCTTTCAATTTCTACTTTGTTGGTTGTGACGTATTCTTGTCCATAGTTTGTAGTCTTTACTCTGTCTAAGACTATTCTGACTCTTTCTCTATCTAAGATTGAGTTGATCATTTTTTGTTGATTGTCTCTAAGGTTATTGCATCTCCGTTCTAATGCTTTTTTTATCTCTTCTTTTGTTTTCTTACTTTCTTCATTTTGGCAAACTGTTTTGAGTGTTTCAATTGTGTCTTGAATTTCTTTTTGAATTTTTGACCAAGACATGTTCTCTATACTATATTATAGGCATAAGTTATCAATTTGAAGTTTAGGATAGTGTTTTTTGTTATGTTCTTGTATTGCTATATTGAGGGTCTATATGTCTTCATGTGCTTTGGTCAGCTTTGCTTTTTTAAACAGTGTATTGAGTTTAATGGCTCTTTTATATTTAATGGATTTAGGTCTCGGTCAGTAATTCTTTTCCTGATATGATCTTGTTTTTTTAATTGCCAATTTAGAAAAGGCTGCTAAAGTTATCTAGTTTTCAAAGCATTCCCATATTTGATTTATTTACAGTTTTGTTAATATCTTGTTTGATTCATTTTCTAGTAGTGATATCAATTTTGTCTTGAATTTGTGATCTATGCTTTCTCAATACTTTTTCTATTGTTCTTCTGTGGATCCTTTGATATCTATTACTTTGATGGTCTTGTTAAATTGATAATAGATCATGCTTCTCGAGAAGAGATTCTTATCTTACAATATAACTGTTAATATTGTATGATCACTTCCTATTATGTCTGATATATTCTTATTTTCAAAGAGAATTATTGAAAATTGTGTCATACTATGGGACATCCACAAATAATCGATTTTACTTTTATTTGTGGCGTTTTGCCTAGTAGGTGATTTGTTTTTTCCTTCCCAAATTGCCTGTATGTCAATAAAGTCTCTATCTTCAAGAAAAGTAAAAAG
>CAJVPT010005375.1:0-12266 GCA_910592055.1 Acaulospora colombiana | reverse complement strand
GGAAATGTAAAAACTTCTTGTGAACATCTTTTTTGTGTGTGGTCAGAGGATCAGTAAAAAGAGTTTGTTAATATTAAAAAATAGTATAAATTATATGACAAATAATATTGAATTATAATAATAAAAATTTATAAATAATTTATTTATATCAAATTATTTAATAGAAATTGATTAGCAATTTATTTATATTATTAATATGCTGAATTATTTATTTTTTGATAAATATTATATAAGTGACATTATGCTAATTTTTTTTTTTTTTTTTTTTAACTAGTTATACTAACTGAATTTTATTAATCAGTTATTAAGGAGTTTGTATAGAATTATTTTACAAGAGCAATTCTTATATCTAATTTCTACTATCCTAATCCATTCAAACCACTCTTGGATTTTACTTGATAAGAATACCATCCTGTTAACTATCCTACTGTGCCTAGGTACTCCTGATGTTCCGAGAATCCATCAAAAGATTTCTTTTTATATTCAGGAAACTATTTGGGATTATTTGTTTCATAGGATCTATTATATCTTATAGAAGATATATATTTCATTCTTAATTGACATTCTTTTATCATATTTATTCTCAGAAAGTTGATTGTTTATTAATATTTTTTAGTTTCTATGCAGTCCTATCAAGTCTCTTGGCAACTATTGATGAACTAAATTGATAACCATAGTCTTCCAATAACTATTTTTAACCACTCTTTAAATATGATCTTACAGTGGTTTTTTTTGGTCATTATATATAACTATTAATCTCTTCCAAATACATTAGTCCCTACAGATATTTCATTATGACTATTCAACTTTATCACTCCTTATTGACAATCTGCAAGGTTCATTCTCTAGTAACTATTAGTGATAATAATTAAAGATCTCTTAGTATGTGTCTAGTCCTTATATTTTGCAGTTGATATGTGTGACTAAAGTTTTCCAGACCTCCCATAAGATTAGAATTTTTGAGAAGAGGTAGATTTCATATAAGACCAATAGATTTCTGAATCTTATTATTGTTTTTATTGATATTCTTGATGTCTGCATATATTCCAAGTAGCAGGATGTTGTGACTTATTTCCTAGTAATAAAATTGACCAGAATCTGTATAATTTAATTTATAATATCATAGTCAGATGGTGAGTTTCTATAGATTGTTTTTATGTCCAAGTATGCATATAGCTAATTAGCATGAATTTTTATATAATGTAATCTATAATATAAATATTATTTTGAAGTGGGATTGAACCAGTAACTTGTGAATAGTGATCTGGAAGCATACTTACTGCACTATTGATCCACAGGTCTTATGTTAAATAAATATTTTTCAACTAATGATATATATATATATTTATTAATTTGTAATTTTGTTATAATAACTTGTTTTTATTAAAAATTAAAATAAAATATATAATAATCTATAAACTTTTACAAAATAACCAATTTATAATTATATATAAATATTCATTCTCTAATCACATATAAAAAAAATATTTGCAAGAAGTTTTTTTACTTCTTTACTAATAAAGTCTTAATACTTTTTATAAAATAACTTGAAATTTAACTTCAAGAGTTATCTTTACTCTTCTCCTATTGTTTAAAATTTTTTCATCCAAAAACTTGACTTTTAGTGATTAAGAAAAGTCAAGTAATACCTTTGATACCAATAGCAAGAAAGTTTTCAAAAAAAGAAAAACTAATTGTGATATCTGAAAGTCCTTTTAACCTTTGAAGTAAGAGGTTTATAAAGATTTTGTTGCAATTAAAAAACTTACTTTCTCCCTTCTAAACTGTTCTAATCCTTTTGGAGCTTTATTTTTATGATTTTCTAAAAAATTTTATCTATTTTAATTTGACCTTGAATATTTAGTAACACAAATTCTTACCAAAGATAATTGATTAATAGGAAATATATTAATTTCTAGAATGTAAATAAACTTTTATTGATTATGCACATATGTTCTAATAATGATATTGACAATTGAAAAGAATGTTTCACAAACATTTACTTCTAAAAACTCAAGTTCCTTAATGAAGACTTTTATGATATCAAAAGATCAACTTATAGATAATGTGAATTGCAAACTTTCATCTCTTACTTAAATTCTTCAGATAATAATAAAGCTTTAATAGAAAAAGCTGATATCTAAATATTTTCCTTGAGATAATTAATCTCGTACTGCTTAAATAAAGAATTAATCAGTTTGACTTATTCAATATCACAGATAATGAAAAAAAAGATTTTTTCTAAGATTAAAGAGAGCAAAAAGACTATTCCAATCAAGCAGATCTCTTTTGAAAAGAGGTTGTTTTTATTTTTGAAATCTTTTTGTTATAAGTTTTGAATTGTTCCCTTTTCTCAATCAATTTTTCTCTTCTTTTTTTTAATTTAGCAATTCATTGATTTTTGAGTCAATTATAGTGACAAACTGTTGATAACAATCCTAGTAGATAGAAATTATTATTAATCTATTAGAGGATTATAATATTGTTCTCAAAATCTGACTTAAAGTACTTATATATAAAGATGAGTTAATTACTTTGTAAAAGTCTATAAACTATTATAGATTTTGTTTTAATTTCTCAATAAATATAAATTATTATAGCATAATTGCAGATTAAAAAAAGAAAATTATATATAAATATTTTAAGTTAAATTTTGAAAACAATATTATGTTTTTCTAATATAATTGAATTAATTTCTATATATTAAAATTATTTAATAGTTTATTACTATTAATTGATCTAAAAATCAATTGATAAATTATCAAATTAGAAAAAAAAAAGATATGCAAATAATAAATTGAAAATAATTCAAAGTTCTATTTAAAAAGTTCAAAAATAAAACTATCTTTCTTTCGAAAAAATAATATTATTGAAATAATATTTTTACTTTATTTGCATTTCAAAAAAAATTTTCTTTTGTATTATTATAGTAAAAAATTAATTTGATCAATTCTTTATTTAAGCAAGCATTAAATTGGAATATCTCAAGAAAAACATTTATAGATTAGCCTTTGTTTATTAAAGCTTTATTATTACCTAAAGAATTTAGATAAAAAATGAGTTTATAATTCATATTATTTATTTTTTAATCTTTGATATTATAAATATCGTATATTTAATAAGAGACTTAAGCTTTTGAAAGCAAATATTTTTAGAAAATTCTTTTTAATTATTAATGATATTATTAAAAAGAGTTCTAGAATAGTTAAATATTTAAAAAATAAAAAAATATTAATATTTATCTTATATTTAAACTAAAATCCTAAAATTATAAATTAAATAATATAAGATTAATTGTTTTATTAAAAATAGTAAAAATATATTTTATTAAAATAATAATTAAGTATTTGATTTTATTCTATAAAAGTATAGAATCTTATATAAATTTAACTTTGTCAATCTATAAAAAAAAAAATTATTGAATTTGTCTAATTTTTAAATAGAATTTGAAAAAATAAAAAAAAAATAGCTATAAATATTTTTTCAAATATTTCTAAAATTTATAATATATTTTTTTTTTGATATTTTTAAAAAAATAATAAAATAAATCCAAATTTTATTTATTATAAAAAACTTTTTATAGATTTATTGAAAAACAAAAAATATTATATGTTTAAAAAAATTATTAATTTTTTTATAATAAATCAATAAATAGATCAAAAAAAATAATATTTTATTTTCTTAATAAATTTTATTATTCATTATTAGATAAATCCAAAGCAATATAAAAAAAAACTCTTTCCGTTGATCCACTTTTTTCTTAAAATTTTTCTTTTTTGTAATTTTCTTGGAAAAGAGAAGCCATCCTAAAAACATTTTATCTCTCCAAGATCCAAGACTTAACAACAAACTAAAACATCTAATCATTTCCAAAGAGATCACTTTATCGATTAAAAAAAGTTTTGATAGTACAGCATTACATCAACTTTACTTTACAAGAGAAGGAAAACATATCTGCAAGCTGATTCACAATAAGTTTAGGAGAGCCCAATATCAACTCCCCAAGCTTCTAACCAGGCCAGTGTCAGTTTACATCTTTCTAGACACTAGAAGGAACTTTATAAACAATAGTTCCTACTGATAAATCAAAAAAACTCAAAGCTTGCAAAGCTCAAAAAGACATCAAAGGCTTTCAAGGACTAAATAGTAAAGTACTCTAATTTTATACACACCTGTCTAAATATTAAAACAAGTTACACAAATGTGTACATGTCAAATAATTCAGCATCAAAACTACATAACAAGGTTTATCAAGTGTCTATGAATAAATAACTGATTTTTTATAATAAAGAAGATCAACATCAAATCTAGAAAATAAACAAGAACCAAACAGGAAGGATCAATAACTCATTCGAGTAAACAAGACACCAAACAAGACAAACAAACAATCAACTCCACATACCTTGCTAAATATAAACAAATAAACAAATTAAGAATAAACAAAACAACAAATTAATATTTTATTCTCCTTTACACGTGACCAATATAACAAAGGAATAGAGAATCATGCAAATTGCTAAGAAGAGAGAGCTAGATATTCTCGATACAATAGTTAGAATAATTGAAAAACATGACTAGAGAAAAGAGACATAGGCTATCCAAATCATCTTCAATATTCTCACTATATAAGACAAGTCTAATTAGACATCAGGACCAATAGAATACTCAATACTCGATAGTATTCTTGCAAAAATTTTAAATGTAGATCCAACTACATTCATTAAAGCAAAGGTCCTTAAAACATATATCCTATACTTATGGATACAAGGTCAAGAAAGAAAAAGTCAGATACATTTTGAAGCAAAATACTTCCACAAATGGTCACCCCCTCCATACTCCAAAAAACTTTTAAACTAAGGGTGAGTTTATAAACTCCATATTAGGAAACTCAACTTCAGATGAAAACATCATTTCAAATGAGAATATGGAAGTTCAACCAATAATCAATATTGAAATTCTGAATAACATTGAAGTTGAAATAAGTGATAAGAATATAGAAGAAGAGCTAGAGAAAGAACTTGAAATAGTAAATATCTAGGAAAGAGTTGAAGTGAAAAATATAGTAGAACAAATCTCCTACAATATATGAAACAGATCCAAGCCATCTAGTTTAAATCTATTTCATATTATCAAGAAAGAAGAATTCAAAGTCAAAATCCTTACCTCCAAAATATCAGGAAATATGAAAAAAAATGACTAGGCTATCTCCAAGGTGCCTTGAGCCTACTTAAAGATATGCTACCATTCAAAAAAGACTTCCTCAATAGTAATACCTGGACAACTTTTATCTTTAAGAAAATGGAAGATACCTTACAATATATAGAGAATATTAACAAAAAAGAAGGAAAAAACTTTATCTTGATTTCTATACAAGTAGAGAAATAAAAAACTTTATATTCACCACCAGAAAAGAAATTATTTAAACAAAAGGTAGTAAAAGAAGAAAACAAGACAATGGTTGTTATATTGATAGATCTTGACCACAGTCATACTTGTCAAGAAATCAAGGCTGTCTTACAAAAATATGTAAAGGTCTCGAGTATTCATATTTACAATCACTCTCACTCTCAAAGGAGAATCAAAGTATAACTCATCCCAAACCAGTAAAACTTGAAGGATAGATAGTTCATTCATGTTAAAATAGATATCTTTAGGATGATTTTCACTTAACATGAAGTCAATACTATTCTCAAAAACTGTAACAGCCAATCCTTACAACTATATGATATACACAATATCTTCACAAGTCTTATAGCAAGGACAACACATTATATAGAGGTCAAAGCATGTTATATATCAAGAAACCCTTTTACTTTGAAAAAATGAAGATATGCAGTAGTCTATTTTGCAGTAGCAAAATATTTGCACAAGGCCCTGAGACAATATATATCTATATATAGTCACAAACTCAGCTGGAGTGCTAAAGAGTACTTTAGGAAGGATACAGTATATGACAAAGAAGTGACCAAAACAGAGAGCAGCAATTATAACAAAAAGAAAGCTTATTCTGAAACAACACATATTAAACTGCACTCAAGACAACTAGGTCAATCTTACGTCAGAAGCAACAACAGAGTAAACTAGTATATAATATCTAAGGATAATTCATAAACTGAAAGTGACTCACAGAAAAAAACAGACCTTGGAAAAAAGGTAAAAGGAAGAAGACGCAATCTCCAAGGTAGCAACTATATGGCTGGAACATCAGACACCCCTAGATATTTCACTACCAGTAGTAACAGAGAACCAATTAATCATTGTAATAAAAGAAAAAGTTTGCATAAAAGGTCACAAAGCCCTTATCCAAAAAGTGATAGTGATCAAGATCTTCTGTGCCAGATCCTAAATAATCTCAAGTGATTAAATACTAGAATAAATATAATTGAGAAGAAAACAGATAACCAGAATAGAGTAAGAGGAAGGCAATGGAATAATCGCTTCTAAAAAAGCACCAGTCCAATCAAGGTACACCAAAAAAGAGTTTGATCCACAAGAGGAATCAAGCTCATCCTGGAAGAAAGGAGTGACCATAGAAACAATACTAGAAATTAATACAACCCTTCCCAGCACAACACATATTACATCATTTGATGATTATATTTGTATAATTAAAAAGAATATCATTAATAAACTAGACAAAGAACGAACACTGTATAAGAACTATACCATTTATAACCCCACAATAAACAATACTATTACTATTGAAACACATAATGTTAGAGGCATTAACAATAGTCTTGAGCAACAAAGACTATTTCAACTCATATAAGATCTTAATATAGACATCCTAGGGATCTGTAAAACTAAACTAACAGAAAAAACAGCAAACTTTGTTTTTAACCTACAGCAAATACACAAGTTCTTTTATAGCTGTAATAATGAAAAACCCAGAAATTCTGGAGTATAAGAAAAAGCTGGAATCAAATGAAAGAATAGAAGGATATAAAATAAAAACAACTTCCTATCAACAAGAAACAAACTCTATATTTACCAAGTGTATTTACCATCTAAAAAAGCTGAAAGTAAATGGCTACAACAGCTACTTCAAAACAAGATTCTAGATAAGCAAAGAAACCACTTCAAAGTCATAATCATGGGTAACTTTAATGCAGTTATCAACCCTATAGTAGATCAATCATCATCCACAGACAAAACAACCCCAAGATACAAAAAAGCTAAAATAGGTCTCTTCAACTTCCTAGAAGACTGGAATTATATAGATGTCCAAAACTCTTGGGAAGAAGAAGTGAATATTATCTTTATATAGGCAAATAGCTCAGTACACAGTAGAATCGACTATATCTGGATACCACCAGAAATTGGCCAAAACAACATACTGTATATGAGTTCAAAAACATTCTAGTGGAGACACTACTGGATAGTGACTATACCTTGTTATTAACAAGAATGATAACAAACAATCTGCTCAAAAACCAGGTACAAAAACAAGATAAAACAAAAGATAAAAAAATATCAGATTCAGGTAATTTCACTATGGAACAATGGGAGAAATTCAAACTCTAGATAAAATGCAAGCTTCCGGAAATTGATGCACAGGTCTCTTGGCACGAAACTGAGAACAGTCCTCAAGAACTTAAAACGATCTGACAAGAACTTGAAACCTTAATCATTAAGGATGCATACAGATGCCTTAATAAGAAAAGAGTCTACTCCACTCCCAGTAGAAGAAAAGAAGTTAAAATAGGATCAGTAATTCCAAAGAAGGATTTTGAAGTCTACAGAGAAGCCAATAAGATCCATTTTCCTTTAAAGAAAATTCAAGTTAACTGGAATATGAAGATCCTAGAAGACATGAAAAATATAGAGAAGGCTATTCAGAATTTAAAAGACACTTATAAATCCCTTGATAAAGAACCAGCACCTCCCAATCACAAGAAGAAATCACAGAGCAATTGAAGAAAATCACTAAGATAGAACATACCCTCAGAATAATATGCAAGAAAAAAGAAAGTCTTTATAACAGAAACCAAATTAAGAAGGCTCTAGATAACAGATGTAATGATCTTCAATCCAATCAGAAATAGATGCTGGGCTCAGTCTTAAACTGTAAAAAACTAAGAATTACATTAGATCAGGTGCTAACCACAAATCAGAAAGGGAAAGAATGCATCACTACTAATCTTCAAACCATCAGAAGCAAGGTTAAAGAATATTACAAAAAGATATTCAAAAAGAGAAATATCAACTTTGAGAATTTAGACCTCTCCTAGAAAAAAAAATACCAACCTAAAAAATGGATCGACCCAACATGATATTCATTTTTAACAGAAGAAATTAAAGTAGAAGAGCTCGAAGTTACTTTACAATCTCTTCCTAACAACAAGACTGCTGGCCCCTTATACATTAACTATAAAATATTCAAATATTTAGGGATTAAAAAAAAAAGAACGTTATGTCTTCTTTTTAATAAAGTTTTAAGTACAGGTCGAGTACCTAAGAAATAAAAAAGCAGTAACATCTACTCCATTCCCAAACCCAAGTCTTGAAAATGTGATCTGAGCAATATAAGACCCATTGTCCTCTTGGAAACAGCTTGAAAATGCTTTACCAAGATTCTTATCAACTGACTATCAGCTATTTGCAAATAATACAAAATCTTAAAAGGATCAAACTTTGCTGAACTACAGGGAGAGAGTATGACAGAGCCTATTTACCTATTAAACAATATTTGTAAAGAGGCTAGAGAAAAGAAAAAAGAACTATGGATCCTATTTCAAGACATTGCAAAGGCATATGATACAATATTCCTACACATGCTTGAAAAGGTCATAGATTGGATTCGAATTCTTTCAACTATTAAGAAACTCATAATAAATTTTTTTAAAGATAGAAGCTATAGTATCATTCTTCTCAATGGACTATTTAATTTAATAGTGGCAAGGGATGGGATAGATTAAGGAGAAATAATTTCTCTATTATTATCGAGAATTTTTTATGATTCACTTTTATACAAGATCCAAAACAACAGCAATCTGGATTATTCCATGGAAGAAAATGGTCATTCAACTTTAGTAAACCTAAAGAAAAGATAAAGCTCTTTTTAAGGCAGGCAGTAATTGCCTACAAAGATAATACAACTTGGATTACCAAATCCAAGAAAGATCTGGAAAAGATCCTGGAAGAAGCAAAAAAGTTCTATATAGCAAATGACTCTCAGATCAATACAAAGAAGTCAATCCTTTTTAATATTAATCAAAACTTACAAGTCTTTGGGACTGTTCAGGCTGGAACAGAAAATACTATAATCCATGAAATCAACAAGAAGAACTAGACTAGATTATTTGGTATCTGACTAGAATCAAAACAAAAAACCAGGACACTATTAGTCTTATAAAATCAGAGATCAGAATAGTAGTCCAGGCAATAATTAAGAAGAAGCTAACAGAAAAACATGCCTAATGTATTATCAATAGGGTTCTGATTCTAAAAATAGAATACAAAACACAACATACACACCTGAGTGAGAAAACATGTAATATCCTCACAGTCATATTAAGAAAAGTATTCAAGAACAAGGCCCTAGTCTGTGGAATGATCCCAAACAGTTGTATTCACAACAAGGAATATATGATCTTAAAAGTATTTGGGAGATATAGCTAAAAAGTCATATATTTGCACTTTTCTGTCAGCTAACAACAACGAGGCCTCTGGTATTGTTATAATAATTAGACTGAAACAATGTCAAATCAAATGCTGGAAGCCAGGTAATATTCTAAACAATTCTATCAACTTTTATAAGCTGATGAAAGAAAACTTGATAGCTATGACATTGGCTCTGGCAAATAGCATACAAGTTACTTTTTAAAGTTGGAAATAGAAAAACATATTTGATTATCAGGGAGATATCTTATTAATCAAATCTATATTGCAAGAGGATAGACAATATGGAAAAGCCATTTAGCACTACAAAAACACAAGATCATGTTTCTAGATCAGCTTATCAATACTACCACAATGACACTTAAGAAATAGAGAGCAGTTCAAATCCTCTATAGCAGATACAAGAGACAGATTCTCTTCTGGTATAAAACAATAAAGGAAAAAACAATATTAAATCAAGATCTCCTATGAAACTCTCTACATGAGCTTGAATGGATAGTTTATTATATGTAAACTAAGGTATTTCCAACAGACCCAGATATAAGAAAGATTTACTGGATAGTTCAGGCTAATACTCCAACAGGTATATGTAAAAAGATAGTATTCATAAACAACAAAATCTATTTCACCCTATATCAGCTAGTATATAATCCTACTAGTAATAATACTTATTTTCAATCAGATAGTACAAAGCAGCCTTTAGAAGTAGTCTGGTCACAGATTCATCTCCTTTTACAGCTCAATTAACATAATAATCTAAGAAAAAAGAAGTAGATCCTTCTGCCAGAAAACCTTACAGACTGGCAAATAAATATATTTCAGTAAATAATAGCTTTATCAATTCCCAGACCAGTTAAAGTAGAGATTAGAGTAGAAAACTAGGATATTACACTAATAGAAAAAACCATACAAACAAAAAAACACAGAGATAAACTTAAGAGTATCTTGGGATACAACAAAAAGAATATGGCTGATTAGCTTACATTCTACACAGATGGCTTTTATAAAAAAGGGATGACAGATTGTGAATTAGAAATGGGTTTAGCTTGAATTATGATAGAGGAAGACAAAATAGTTAAACAGTTCTCAGTAGGAGCATTCACATAGCTATCAGCAATCAGGGCTGAAATACTAACTATTCTCACTGCACTGTATACAGTCCCTTGAAATACAATAGTTACTGACTGCAACACTGTAATCAAAGTATGGAAATCCATCTGCTTGCAAATAGAGACATCTATAAGAAGATAGACAAAGATCACTAACTGGCCACTTTGGAATAAGATCAAGGACCTAGTAAAGAAGAAAGACCTGAATCTGGAAATTTTAAAGATCAAAGTTCACAGAATCAACAGATTCAATAATCAAGTAGACTTACTTGCTAAACAGGCTAGGCAAGAGAATCTAATAACTTGGCATCAGCTATCAGAACTAGAAAGAGTCCTCATAATAGTAGCATGAGGAGAATATATAATAGAAATTGATATTAGAGATTTCATTAAAATGTTCAATAAGAAAAAGAATGGACTAGACTGGATAACACAGAAATGGATTCAGGATCTTTGGATTTAAAATACTAAAAATATAGATTGAACAATCTTCTGGAACCAGTTCAATCCAACCAATACCTTTGATACCTCTTTCAAAACCAATAAAGACAAAAGCTTTCTAACTAACTTAACTCACAATGAACTTCTAGTCCTATAGATACTTAAGAAAAGGAAACCAGAAGTGTATATCACAACCACTTGCCCAGCATATGAACTTCAAGAAGAGATACTAGGACATCTTTTTGAATGTCCAGTTACTAGGAAAACTCAGAGGAACTTATGGCAAAAGGCAAATGAAAAGATCAATAAACTTATCAGTAAAAAAATTAAATATAAGAAAGAAGTTCAATCTAAAATAAGTGACTGGATAGATAAATGGTTAGAAGAGATTCAGAAATCTGATAGAGATCTTTTCAATATTATCTGTGGATATATGAAAGAAAGCAAGACTATCTCCTTGAAGAAGTATTTCCAAGAGCAGCTCAAGATCTCACCAGCAAATACACAGGATATCATCGATAAGCTATGTCAAAAGATAAGAGCAAATTTTAAAAAGGAGATCTGGAATACATGCTGTATCAAAGTTATAGAATGGGAAAAGAAGCAGAATATCACAGAAAAGGACAAAAGAAACAAGAGGTCCAAGTTCAAATCTGATAAACAGACTGAATAGGATTAAAAAGAATTGCTATTATCTTCAAAGGATTCAAACCTGAAGGATATCAAAGAAATAGATGGAAAGAAGTAGTAATCACAATAGATCGAATCGGATTAGATTTTAACTAGATTCGATCTGATTCGATTTTTATGAATACGAATCGGATATGGATCTGATTTGTTTTAAACTGATCCAATCCAATTTGAAACCATAACAGTTTGATCTGATCCGATTTGAATCCAAATTTGATTTGATTTGATTCGATCTGAATCCAAATCTGATCTGAATCTGAATCCAAATCTGAATCTGATTCAAAATTGAATCTAATTCACATTCAATGTAAAAACAACTTGAAACCATTTTGATATATTTTGAATTTGTTTCAAAGCATGTTTTACTATAACTGCTTTAATTTAACTAAATTAAATTAAATATAT
>CAJVPT010005374.1:0-12266 GCA_910592055.1 Acaulospora colombiana | reverse complement strand
CGACCATGGCAAAGGTCACAAGATGCTTGATTGTTTTCTTTTAAAAATCAAAGCCACCTACTCCTGATTGCATGTCAAATAGGTTCCTGCTTCTACTACTCGGAAAAGTCTAACCGGAAAAGGTGAAGAAGAGGATCAGGAACACTTAGTGGTAAAGCTAGTGCATATAGTACATCAAGAAGTTTTCATCCTATCTTCAAAAAATCCCAAGCAAGAAGATTGGAAGGTTAACACCGCCACACCAATCAAAACTTGAGGTCAAAAATGTCAACAGTAGCATGCGAACTGGCCAGATAATCTGTGAGATCCTTAATGATCGCTAATATCAACAGTCACCAGCAGGGTATGTCAACCGCGAGGCTAAGTGCAGTCCTTATAGAAGGAATTAAATCTGAAATATGTTGCACAGATGGATAAGTATACACATATTTAGATAGGAATGGATTTAATTGAAGATATACTGAGAGACTTTCAAGTCGTTTATGCGGACACCAATAAATCACCTGGGCCTTCTTGATTACTCACTCCCCACAAGCCTTAAAACTATAAAGTCTTCCTCCTCATCTCTACCTTATTTCCATAAAGACTTAGGAGAAGCCCCCAGTCCTTTATCAAAAGGGGAATTCAAAACAGGACTGATATATGTTGAGAAACATCACAACTATCTTGTTATAACAGCATATGACTGGTCCCTTCTTTTCATTTTTCATTTTAATTTTAATAACACCTGCATGCTCAATAAGATGTGGGCTTCTTTGAAAAAAGAAGCAATAAGCCTTGAAGTAGCTTTAGCTTATCAAGTTCTTTATTTATCCCTGAATATACATCCCTGTACATGTGCATTGCACAATTGTATAAATGAAATTTGGAACTTAATAAAGATAGGGCATGAGCCCGTTTAACAAAAAAAAATAAATAAATAAATAAAAAATAAAGAAAGAGGTAAGATTATACTAGACAGGATCAAAATAAGATAAGGTGATATTGAATATATAACAACAGAAAAACATGAAATCAAAAAAGAGATAAGACGATATTATCTAGAAGCCTTCAAAAGAAAAGAAGCCAATTTTGATAACCTGACAGAAGATTGGAAAGAGGAATACAATCCCAGAAACTATATTTAAGAGAGTTGATATAAAAAACTTCTCGAACTAATCTCACAAGAAGAATTATATAAAATACTCAAGATACTTCCCAATAACAAGGCTCCAGACAAATCTTTGATTAGTTATGAAATGTTAAAGAGATTAAGTTAAGATGGAAAAGAATACCTAAGGAAAATTCTTAACAACTTCTTGAAATGGGAAATTATTCCTATATCCTGAAGGCAAAGTCATATATATCCCATAGCCAAGCCAAAGCCTTGGGATTGTAAACTTTTAAATACAAGACCTATCATGTTATTGGAGGCTATTAGAAAGTGTTTCATCAAAGTTTTGACCAACAGAATGGGGAATATTTATAAGATCAATAATATTATCAGAGAATCCAACTATGCAGGGTTACTAGAAGAAAACCAATCTAAATTCTAAATAACATTTGCAAAGATGTGAGAAAGAACAAAAAAGAGCTATAGATATTATTTCAAAACATAGCCAAAGCTTATGATACTATTAGTCTGGATATACTAGTAAAAGTGATGGAAAGAATTAAGGTACAAAAATGTTTTATTAAGATAATGATAAGCCTTTTCAAAAACAGAGAATTCAAAATTATATTTGAAAATGATCTTACTAGCCCTATAAAAGCAGGAGATAGAATCGATCAAGAAGAGACTATTTCACCATTAATATAGAGAATCTTCTATGATTCTTTACTATGCAAAATTCAAAATGACACAAATAGAGAATATAAAATGTCAATTACTTGGAATCCAGACTTCAATGGTCACAAAGTTGAAAAGTTAGAATTAAAACATGCTATAATAGCCTTTATAGATGATACAATATAGATAGCAAGATTCAAGAGAGATATGGAAAAGATCTTGTAGACAGCAAGAATTTTCTATAGGGCCAATGACTCTCAAATTAATAGTAATAAATCAGTTTAGTTACTATTAACAATCCTAACTGTTATCCAGAAAAAGTCTAAGCAGGTATTAAAAAAGAAGTAGTCAAAGAGCTTAATAGAGCAGATTAAGCAAGATTCCTAGGAATTTGAACAAGCAATCAAAAGCTTCAATCAAACTAAAGGAAAGAGTGCTCAAAGAAATTTATGTAATTGCTAGAGCTCTCAAAAATAAAAAGGTGATAGATAAGTAGGCACTCTATATTTTAAATAGGATATTAATACCAAGGATAGAATTTAGAATGCAGCATAGTATATTGTCTTGAAAAATATGTAACATATTAACAGCAATATACAGAAAACTCTTCAAATACAAAAGTTTATTATGTAGATCTACTCTCAATAGTGTAATACATCATCCAAAGATCCATAATTTGAAGAGCATCTGGATGCTACAAAAAGAAAGTCAGATAACAGAATTGTGCAATAGATTGAATAATCTTGGATCAGCAGAAATCACAACAATTATAAAGCTCAAACAAGCACAAATCCAATATTAGAAATCACTCAATCTGCTGACTTGTAACTCAATAGATCACCTTATAGACAAAGACAATTTTTTGCTTCAAGTAATTAAATTAGCTAGAGATATGGAAATTACTTTTCAAAATTGGAAATAATATAATATCTTTAAATAGGAAAAAAAAAATAGTCTAATTCAAGAATATTTCTTACCTAAAGAGTGTAATAAAGCCATACCATTACTAAGAAACAATAAGTTGATATATATAGATCAGCTCATTGACTATAAAACAAATAAAATGAAAAATTGGCACATACTCCAACTCATCCAAAAAACTGGTAAAGGTCCTATTCCAGAATAGTTCTTAAATATAAGTAGAATGTTTCCCAAAAATCATTTAAATCAACTTATAGAGTTGTGGAAAATAGATTGGCTAAAATGGGAGCCAACATATTCTATAGTTAGCCCTAACCAAGACAAAAGACAAAAAATATGAATAACTAAAAAGAATGCCAATCATCTACTAATATAGGAAAAGCGACTACAAAAAGAATCCAAGAAAAAAGCAAAAATCAAACACTACAAGCGCCAGAATAGTGAAAATGGTTAAGAGACAAAGCTAATTAAATGCATGGATTACTCAGAAGGTTTTATTCAAGAACAAAGTTATATCATGAATGAAGATATGAAAGAGATATATACGATACCATATCTTAATACAAGAAAAAGTACTATGAGAACTCAGATACTAACAATTCCATGTCCCACAATATCTTTGGAAAGAGCAATCAGAAAAACAATAAATAGCAATCAAGTATTTGTATAGAGTCTGCAGGAGCCAGTCCAGCAGTTCACTTTCCAAGGTACTAAGATAGATTACGTAAATATAGGAAGTTGGGAAGAAATGATCATTAAAGAAAATGTTAAAGTAATAGTATATCAAGATCACCTAATATAGATACTTCAGTATAATCTAGGATCCAAACAAAAGTTAACCTTCTATTCAGATGGATCATTAATAAATCATGGCAGTGACAATATAAAGATGGAAGCAGTATGGATAAAAATAAGTAATATAGGAAAAGAAAGCAGATTTTAAACAGGAATAGATAGTTGGCTCTCATCCACATGTACAGAACTAACAGCAATAGTCACAATACTCCTAGTAGTTCCAATAGATAGCTCAATTGAAATATCTACAGATAGGCAAGCCTATATCTCAAAGTGGAAAATAGTTAAGTAAGATAATCCAAAAAGAATACATAAAAGATGGCTAAAAGATAAAAACTGGTCATTATGGGTATAAATGGTAGAGCTGATCAAGAAAAAAGATCTAGATCTGAAGCTTATTAAGATCAAGGCACATTCTCAAGACCCCCATAATGATGAAGCAGATGCTCTAGCCAAAGATACTCTTAAACTTCTAGTAATAGAATAGAAAAATCTCACCTCATACAAAATCCCTACGGAAATCAAGTGGCAGAACAAAACTTTAGATGATCCCATAAAACAATTTATCAAGAAAATAAATAACAAGACTATAGAATATCAGTAGACATTACAAAATAGAATGGAAAGAAAATAGAGTCATCAAATTCAAGAACAACAAGGCCATATATGGGATCTAATATGGGAGAGAATAAATAGCTATACGTGAGATACATCTTTCAAAAATTGTCAAAGAAAAAGCTTCCTGATTAAGCTAATGAATAATGAGCTACCAACATTGAGTAAACTGATAATAAGAAGGTCAGATCTATACAAGCAAGTGAAATGTATTGCATGTAATCTTCAGGAGGAAGAAATAATTAATCATTTGCTAGAATGTCCAGCATATAAGAAACAGATGAAGAAGATATGAAATAAAGGTCTCGAAGAAGTTCTGATAAATTTCAGAAAACTTTTACAGAAAAGAAAAAAGGAAATAGAAGAAAAGAATTTTAGATTAATAGTAGATAACAATGAAAAAATAGGTAAAGTACACAAGTGAACATACAGGCTAATAGAACAGTTCTTAGCAACTAGTCAGGATATGTTAAGTTTCTTTGTAGGATTAATAAGAAGTGAACTCATTCACGAGATGGTAGACCTTAAATGTCATGGTAAAAAAATTGGAAAAGAAGCAAGAAGATGGATCAAGAAGTTGTAAAGTATGACTTGTAATTAGTTCCAGAAAAAGGTTTGGAATGCAAAATGTGAAAGAATAATGGAATGTGAATGATTGCAAGAAATCTAAAAGAAGGATAAAATAAAAAGACCCCCTAATCTTTCAGGTGCCAAAACTATATGACTGGAAAGAAAAACTCTGATATTGGAAGAAGAAAGATTAGAAGATAAAGATCTAAAAGATATCTTATTAAGAGGTGTTAGATTTGGGATGAAATGGTTGGGTTTTGAATAATGTCAGAACTTAAAGAGTGATTTGCAGTAGTGATCTGCAGGCAATGATATTAAGAGTTGGAAGGGTTTTCATCTGAACTTCTAATAGAGTGATAAATCACTCCCAAAGTTGTACTTAAAACAGTAATCACAAAGACAAGTGAGCTAGTTAGCATTTTTTAGCTTTGGTGATTCATGTTATATATACAGTTTACAAATATTTAATAACGCATATATAACTAGCCTGACAGAAAGTTAAAAAAAAAATTATTACTAATCATCAAACTATCAAGTGTTAACCTATCAATCCTCAATCTCTTCGATTCATGTTTATCCAAATCCATATTATAATCTATTGATCTCTTCAAATACTTACTTATATCAAAATCTGAAATATCAGAATATCTTTTCAAGTATTCCACCCTATGGTCTTCAAAATAACGTCTTCAATATACATCTCCATTCTTCTCAATCACCTTACCCTTGACATTCTTGTTAATCTTCTCCACTTTCTCAACTATTCCTCAGTTATCATGAATTTCTTATTATATTTCAAATCCTATTACATATTTTGAAATGCTTCCTTATCACCCTTCTCAAATACAACCTGAGTCATTCTATCTTCAAATCAACCTGAAAATTGAATCATATAATCTAACCTTTGATCAAATTATTAATAATCCTTCTTGTTGCCATTATCATCATCTACATTACTCATCTTAAAATTATATGCTTCTAAAATGATCTCATGTTGGTTAGAATATATATTTTGTCAAAAACAGCTCAAATCCTAAATATTTGCACTCCACATCAAGAGGAGCATCATTCAAAACATTCACCATATCAGACCAATTCATCTTTATATAAAATTCATCCACTGGTATGATCTTATGCTTATCATATCCATTTCAATAGTTCTTTCCAGATCTTTGATTGTTTGGTTTGTTATACATCCTATTCAAAAATAATTTATTTATCAACCCTGTCTTTTCAAATCTTCCTGGTTCATATAAGAAAAATATAACTGGTTTCCAAAATCATTTCATTGAATTTTTGCATTTATTAATCTTTTTAACCCTATTATAAACACTCACATTTGAATATAATAGTGTCATCTTATCCTTGATATTCTTAATGATTTTTTTATTTGCTGTACTAATTCCA
Organism: Acaulospora colombiana; assembly: GCA_910592055.1. Taxonomy (NCBI): domain Eukaryota; kingdom Fungi; phylum Glomeromycota; class Glomeromycetes; order Diversisporales; family Acaulosporaceae; genus Acaulospora; species Acaulospora colombiana. Next base: position 6,190 of record CAJVPT010005374.1, on the reverse strand, counting down.
CTTATGACATTTAGTGATGAATTATTATAGATCTTTTTCCTCTCAATATTCATATTCTTCTTGATACCTTTCGCATATTCAACAGGAGTACCCAACTCTATTCACCAAAATACTGAATCTGTGTTTCTATTATATCATGTTAACATGTAATATTGATCACAACTCTTGTCATATTTTGAATAAAACTTGAATAAATCAAAATAATCATATTGGCATTTGTAACAATTACTGTATATCTTGATGTTTTATCTTGTTAATACAACTGGACTTGTGTTTATGAAATTTATACTTATTTTTTTTTTTTGTATACTCATAGCTAGGCTAAATTGTCAATTTATTAATCAATTGAAAACATAAGTACATTTTTATTTGAGCAGCATAATACATACTATAGCTAAATTTTTATCATAATCTAATCAACTCGTCATAAGCATAATAGCCTCTAAGTTCGGCCTTGGGGACAATATTTTGCTTTGCAGTATCTTTGGGTAAAGACCCTCCTAGTCTATTGTATCATTTCCAGCAGATTGTCACTTCTGTATATCTGACTAAGCCACTGGAATAAAGGAAACTACAAAAGAATGAGTTGAAAAAAAAGGGGAGGGGGGTATCTAAAAATGTCTAAGCAGACAACAAGAAAATAAAAAGATAAAAATTGAAAAAAAATATCTTTAGCTTTCTCCAAAGACCTGCTTCTCAAGATCTCTTCTCAATAAGAAATACCTGATTGGGATATTCTTTTTTTTCCTGACCATCTAAGAAACTTATCCATTCTTGATCTTGATTTCCTTCTCAAGTACCATCTGAGAAGACTTATCACCTAGTGGAAGCCTTTATTTCCAGAACATACTTGGTCCCAACCTTCGTTGGACAGTGATTTTTTATCCATCTGTGATGAAAATGTGACTTACAATAGACTCCAGGTTCTTATATAACCTAGTAGAAACTAGGTCATATTGTTTCAGTATAATACCTTCCAACAGCCACATCTAGTTAAAGGAATTTTACTGATATATATCTTCCATTGCCAAAAATAGTCATTTCCCAAAGATCTTTTGCTTCACAATAATGGAAGGGTATCAGAAGAGCAATAGATATTCTTATCGATTGCAATATCCTTCAACAACTTCTGGGAAAATGCATTCTCAACAGTAACTAAAGAGTTAAAACTTAGCATGGATTAGAGACCATTCGGTCTTATTGCCTAACTGAAATAAAAAGAAGACCTTGGTCTTGAACTTTGCCTAACCAGAATGATAGGAAAGAAAGATCTCAACTTAAATAAATAGTAGCTTTTTTATCACCTGGGAACTTGTTGCTCATATTTTATTGGCCTCATAGTACTTGATCTGTAAGTTAACCCAATTGGAGGAATGGGGTGAACATGGGGCACCAATTAACTCTTTCTATCACCAATAACATCATTGGAACCAGTTACTAATGTGTTTCATATTAACCAATCAAAAGCCTGGTGATCTTGTGCTACCAGAAATTCAAGGTCAAACTGAGATAGACAAAATCCATCAAGAAAAATTGTGAAAAATAGTAAATACTTTAAAAAGACTAGAAAAGCTTGAGAATGTAAATAATAAACCTTCTATTGACAAAACCTCTATTTCTATCACTTCTGCTCTGTAAGGTGACACTCTACTTGTCAGTCTTTTTACTTCCTAAAACCTTCTTGCCCTTAGTAGAGAAAGTGTGTACTTGGATCTTTTCAGGTCACTAGAGACCCAAGTTTTTATTTAAAGGAGTTTATAAACAAGTAGAAGAGAGTATAAAGGATATATGAAGATAAGCTTCAAGTTGTTTTAATGAAAGTGTAAAGATTTTATTAGCCATAAGTATAAAACTTTCTTGCAAACATTTTTTTTGTGTATGGTCAGAGAATTAGCAAAAAGAGTTTTTTTATGAAATTTATACTTATTGTAAATCTTTTTACAATAAAAAATGCAATTTTTTTTATTATTAGTATTTGCAAATTCCACATACATCGAATAAAATTTGAACAATCCCTTGATTCCAGTTGAAATAGTCTTCTTGCAAATTTATTTCAATGTATTTCCTTCATAATTATTGATGATCTCTCTCTTTTTATATTTTTTGGAATCCTTCAATGCTCACTTCATGTATTTCTTACCTTCCTTCTTATAATAATCCATCTCATATTTATCAAAAAACTGTGTATACTTCTGAATATAAAGATTATTATTTTCTGTGACCTCAAATTGAAACACGATATATTTGATCTTGTCTTGATTATTTTAATAAACATCAATAATATGTTGCTTATATGTATCAATAAAATCTTGATCTTCTATGAAAAAAACTTTACTAGATTTAAATAATGTAAAATTGCAATACCAATATTGATTTTGATGATTGCTCTTAGACAATAATATTTTTTTATATCTAACTCATTTGATAGGCTAATTAACATTTATTTATACTTTAAAATATTTGTCATCAAAATCTAAACTCCAATAAATATGCATCTAAAATCTAATACTCATAAAATATTCAAATTAAAATTTGAAATCTTATCTAATCATATTTTCATTTAACATAATGAATCAAACCTCGTTTACAAAACTATACTATCCTATATATCATGAATCTTTGTTCTCGAAACTAAATACTTCATTGCTTCATAAATCTTCATTTTTAAAACTATCCTAAATATTTAACTGCTTCATAAATCTTCATTTACGAAAATATATATTCTTTCTATTCATGAAATATGTTCCATTCAATATTTATATAAAAAATTAAAATAAATAAAAATATTCATTAACCTATCATCATTCTTCATATATTTTCTCTCTTTTTCACTTGTAGATAAATAAAAATATAAATAAAACAATCCGATTGGTTAAATTAAAATGACCAAAAAATTCTGTCATATCGGAATTACTCAATTTTAATTGGGCCAGGAAACTGAATTTTTTTTTTTTTTTTTTTTTTTTTTATATATATAAGCTGGCAAAGTCATGTCTGTAGTTTTTATTTAATCATTAATACCTTCTTATATACACAAATTCAATTGCGCGAAAATACATTTATGATAGAAAAAAAACTTAGACTCAGTATCATTCAAACCCTGCGACTTGCTACAGTTCACCCTGGTAGGTGAATATTAGCGTATCATGACTTCACTAACACTAATATTTACAGAAAATAAAGAGTTAATCGAGAAACCATTTTATATTATGTTTTTCATGTTGTGATTTGTTAAATCTATCCATAACTATATGGCAGTGTTGGGTACTTTGCTATTTGATAATGTTTCCCTGTCCTTTAGGCATTTGTTGATACCACTTGTTGATCTTTTCTTCATTCTTTTGATTATTTCCTGTGTTTTTTTCCATTCTACTACCAATTCGTATTTTAGCTTCCAGACCCTCTTCTTTTCTTCCCAAAAAAAGGGCTGTGCTAATTTAATCACTGTTTTTGCTGATTAAATATTCCCTGTAATTTCCTCTGCTGTTTTCATTATTTTGTAGCTGATGACTCCTCTGATAATGTCTGTTCAATTCACTACTTGATTCCATTTTGTCCAGTCTGTTGGTGTTTTTGGAGAAAGTGAATAGTTCTATTTGTTCAACATGGGTTCTGCTTGTTTGTGGCCATTCGTTCTGGCTGCGCATTCTTGTGTGAGAAATGTGATATATTTTTCTATTAGTCTTGTCTTGTTGGGTTCGCATGTAAAGGGATGCAAGTCTTTCTTTTTCTGCTTCCTGCAAATTGTGCAGATAGGGCTTTTGTATAGGTGCGGTTTTCTTTTATGCAGGTTGCCCATTGTAGGATACTTATTGAGCCATGTCTTGAAGTGGAATGTTCTATCATTATGGTCCTTGGTATCTGTTTGCCTTGTTGTGATTTTGGATAGTGTAATTGTTTGCATAGTTATGTTCCAATCAATATCCTTGGCTTTGGTTCCATTTAACCAGTCTTGTGTATGTCTTAAGGTTCTCCACTTACTTGTTCATTTCGTCTTGAGCAAGGTCTTCCCAATTATTTTGAAGGGAAGGTCTATGAAGGATTGGTCCCATCTGATTGTTGCCATATCACTCATATTGTTTAGCTCATGGATCTTGACTATATCTTTATACTTGTGTGCTAGTGTTGTTGCTACGAGTTTATCTGCTCATTCATTTCCATGGATTCCTGAGTGCCCTTGATCTTGGTCCAGGTGACTTGTATTTTTTGTGTTATTATAATTTCGCAGATTGTGTTTACCAGGCTACTATTCAGGCATACTTGTTTTCCTTTGTCCTTGTGTGTACTTTGAAAAGTCTTCTTTATCACATTGATTGCTCCTTGACTGTCTGTTAGGATGTTCACTTTCTTGTATGCGCTCATTGTACAGATTGCTATTAGTATTGCAGTAAGTTCTACTCTTGTACCAGGAAACTGAGTTAAGTTTTTCTGAAAATTGTTTAAAAAGAATATACTGCAAGGTGCATTTTTCAAAAAAAGGTCATCCAACACCTATATCATATCTAAAAAAGTTTTCTATAATTGTGGAAAATATGCATTCGATCCATCTAATTTTTTGACCTAAATAAAATGCTCAGAAAAGTTAATTAATTCAGAAAGTAATAAAAGTTTGAAATTAATTATGTAATTAGTTTATTTAGGTCATCATGGGATAATATTTTTCAATGGTACTCCTTGAAATTAAATTCTGTGATGATCTAAATAAACCTTAACTGCAACATTTACTTTTGATTTTTAGTTTTTTTAATCTTCAACTGTAATCAATTTCAAGTTTTTAAGCTTATATCATAAATAAGTAAGTAATATTTATCAATACTATAATACCTTGCTATTACTTTATTATTGTTAGTATTAATAATAGCACTTTTCAAGTAGTATGAATCAAGTCAATGAAAGTCATAAAGCTACAAAAAATTACTGATTTCTTTTTATAAAGGATGAATAAAAAAATTTTTTAAATTAATATATCTTTTATACAGTATATTATATCAGTTAAGCATGTTATGTATCTCCAGTAGGTAACCCTGGACTAGTGCAAGCAGATCTATATTAATACAAGATAGTACTTGCAAGTATTGATATAGCATCCATATTGTCTCCAAAGGGAAACCCTGGACTGGTAACCTGTCTAATGTCAATACTGGAGCAAAAATGGTATAGCAAGAATATCTTATATCTTTGGTAGGAACTTTGAACTAATGTAGGCAAGCTTGTTGTCATATATTACTTGCAGGTATCAATTGATACTATTTGTTTTCAATAGGAAATCCTGGATTAGCATATAGAATTTTATTAATAACAGACTATATTTTAGCTGTCAATTTTTTATTTTACATTAGTAGGGTACTATATATATTAAGCTAATTTTATATGTCTCAATTTAGAAACCTTCATTGTTGCTTTTTATTTTCTTGTATTACAAAAATATAATATTCCAATAAAATATATAATATTTTTAAGTAAATTAATATATAACTTATTGAATGTTCACCTGACTATTTATGACTCTAATATCAATATTTATCAGAATGTAAATATAATAAAAATACTTGTATATATTTTCAAGTTTATTAATAATAAAACTATATCAGGTCAACTGATAGAGAAATTTTTTAAGGTTCTTGATTCCTTGTGATAATAACTTAAATAAAAAAATAAAAAAGTGGATATTTAAAAAAATAAATTCCTTGTCTTCCCATGTATCTGTAATCAATGCTATCTTCTATTTTCCAAGAATAAAAAAAAAATGAAGAAATAATAGTCTGTAATAGAACCTTAAACAAGGTAATACTGATTGTATATCAAAATCATATTGGTTCTAATGTACTTGAACTCATAAGAAGTACAATTATTAATATATTTGTTTTGTACTGACAAGTTGACCAATCATCAGAAAACAAAGAATTGAATTAAGATGCCTTAACAATTGCAGGATATATATTTAACTAAACTTAAGTTTTTTAATTTTTAAAACTTTATTATTAATATTTGCAGGTATTTTTTTACAAAGAAAGTGGAATCTTTACTTATATATATAATATACCTGTTGAATTACAAGGGTTCAAAAGACAATATTTGCAAGAAAAAAAAATTATAGCTTTGAATAGTTTTCTTTTCAATAATACTATGCATATACAGTATTTTCTAAAGATATAACCTCAAGTACTTACAAAGTATGTTGATCTATTAA
>CAJVPT010005373.1:0-12267 GCA_910592055.1 Acaulospora colombiana | reverse complement strand
TTTTTAAATTTTATTTATAAAAAAATAATTAAATATAATAATATAAATTTATTCAAATATAATAATTTTTACTGTAAATAGAATTTATAATAAGGAACAAGTTTTCTTAATACATAAAAACTATTATTATTAATAAAATAAAAAGTTATATATATATAAACTTTTTTTTTTTAATACTGGCTTAGTCTTGTTTTATTTGTATTTATGCAGTATTATTACATAGAAATTTTCCTAAGATATACTATCAATCTACTACCAAACAAAACTCAATAGAGATAACCTCTCTTAGGAGAAACTCACCTTGCATCTTGTTGCCATCCCTTTGGTGAGGGCTAACCTGCCAAGGCTGGGCTAGTGCTAAAATAAATTTCTAAGATATAAAAGTTGTCTATAGAATTTGTTATCCAATGTATTATAAATTTATTAACCAGGTGCACAAACTGGTCTTTTATGAATTGTTCTCTTTGTGTAAAGATTAGATTTTCTTTTTTGGATTCATACTTGAACTTTTTTTCCTTTTGTTTTGTAATACTGTTTTGTGCTTTCCATTCTTGAAAAGTCTCATATCTTTTTGTCTATATTTGATAGAGATATTTGATAATTTTTGTACATATTAGAGATATGCAGCTTTTCTGATCAATTTGTCTGGGATTGTTTTTTTGATCTTACAAGTTAATTCTTTAAAAAATACATCTTAAATGCTAGCTGTTAAGTATTTCTTGTATTTTAGATTGGTTTTGTTTTTTATCTGATCTATGAATTTTGAGCTTTTAACTTTGTCTGCATGTGTTTCTATGCATTCAACTATCGTATTGATTATGAATGTCTCAGTGTTTTATCTAATTTGTAGGTACATGAAGGGATGTGTATTGGTTTTAGGTTCTTCGCATATCAAACAGTCCTTATTTTAATATAATAATGGAGCTCTTGCATATAACTTGCTTTTGGTCGATAGCTCTTTATTCCATATACTGAAGCAAAATTTTTTAACTTTTGGTTCTCCCAGGTTGTATGGTGATCACTCATCTTGGTTGGTTGCAAGTGAGTTGTAGTTGTGAGTCAGTCTATTTCTTTAATGATTTTGTTACTGAAATTACATCTTGTCCTGTTTAGTAGTCTCTATTTTGTCAGGTGTTTGGTACTTGTTAGCTTTTTTGTAATCATTTTTACTGGGATCTCAATAGGAATGTTGTTCCATTGAAGGGCTATCCCAATGTATTGATTATGTATTCTTGCTATCTCAATTTCATATTTTCCTGATAGCATACCCTTCTAAGAGTGGATTTGTGCTAGTTTGTCTACTATTTCATTGTGTTCGATTCCTGAGTGGCCTTTCACTTTGAACAGTGATAGCTTTATGTTTTGTACTTTGTACCATTCTAAAATCTGTAACAGTATGTTGTAGTTTTTCTGTATTTTTATGATTTTTTTAATACTTTCTCTTTGTGTTTTCAAGATTCCATTGATTGCTGCTTAGCTGTCAATGAATACATTTGTAGTACTGTATTCAGACAAGATGCTAAGGGCTGTTAGAATAGCTACTATTTCTGCACTGATTGAAGAGAAGTGTCTAGTTATCTGTTCCTGGAAAGTGTGTGTCTTCTGATCTGAAGTGATGATGATCCACCCTAGTTCCATGTAATTTTTGTCTCTAAATTTGATTAGGGAGCCATCTGTGTAGATATTGAAAATTGCGTAATTTTTTAGTTTCTCTTTGATTGTTTTTAGGGTGGTAAGACAGTCTGTAGGACCTTTTATTATATTGATTAGTTTTTCTAGGCTTCTTTGCAGCCTTGTTGAAATTGTGATTTCAGTTTTGACTTCTTATGAGTTTATGTTGTCTTGTGTTGTATATTCCAAAAGTATGGTGTTCAGAGAGTTGAGAGATATTCTATTTCTCCATCAGAGTTCTCTGTTTGCAGTATTGGTTTTGTTTGTTAATATTTTACTTTTTTGTACTGGTATGGTAATTGATCGTTGTTTTGTGGCAGTGAAACTGCATTTGCCAGTATTGTCATCTAGTATGTTGATATTGAAGCCCAGGCATGCCTCAAGGGGGAAGCTTTCTGGTACCTAAGTATAGTGTCTATATTGTGTTGTGTATTGGTCAATTTTCCATTGTTTCTTTCCAATAACTGCCTTGCCTTCCTTTATGATGCAGATCCAATGTGATCTAGTAGTTGATGTTTCAGATATTGGAGCTCCTTGTTTGAATATATTTGATGAGGTATTTGGGAGATTGGGGATTTTCTTCCTTTCAATTAGTTTCTCTAACTTTCTGCTAATAGTGCTGAACTAGTTGAGGGTTGGGCCCGGAATTGCTTTTTTTTCTATTCTGATGATTTGGTACCAGTCCAAGGGTTTGGTTTTACTTCTGTTTAGTATTTGGCCAGTAAACATAAGGTTATGCTTTTTTAGTTCTTGGTGATGTTTTGAATAAAATTGTTTACTCATAATTCTTTCTATTGATATATCTACTTCTTTTATAAGTATAAAGCTATCTATATTTGGGTGAGTAAGAAGGTGAAACCATATCTTCTCATGAGCCAGATTATATCATATGTGAAATTCTTTCCTAGATTCATTAATGGGTGTTCTTGTTTGTTTAAGATAGACTGTGTTGATCAGAAGTTGTTCTGAATGGATTGTAGTCTGGCCCTTGCTATGTTGTCTGCCTTGTTCTGTTTGTTAATTCTATTGCACCAATTAGTGGAGTATAGGAGAAGTTGTCTATCCCAGAGATGTATAATATTATATTTATATTTGTTTAAGAGTATGTTGTTGGGGACTGTTCTGGCTAGACCTAGCTTGTGTTTGAAGGTAGATGTAATACTGTTTATGAGTAGGTTGCATACTTTTTCAGAAAGCATTATGTCGTTGCATAAGTATTCTGAGCTAGGGATTAGTACATGGTTGATTACATATTGCATCTGCTTATCGGTCAGATTTTTCATTTCTAGTAGGGATTTGGTTTTTTAAATTTCTGTTGAATTGGGATTTTTTGATAATCTTTTCTGCCTGAACTGTCATATCATACTCCCAGAATTCTAACTGGTGTTCTTGGGGGATAACCATGTATTGTGTAGTCTTCCATTGTTATGTTTTGCTTGAAATCACCATCGTGTCTATTTATGATAAGTAGATAAAACTTTTGAGAATTGATTTTTATATCTTTTAGCTGGTAGAATTTCTCAACTTTTCCTATGATTTGTTGTATTTCCTTTTTGTTATCGGTGATTCAGGTAGTATCATCCATGTATGCATTGACAGCTATGCATACCTTTTTTTGTAGCCATTCTTCTTTGATTTCTCTACAGTTTTTGATGATAATGGTGTAGCTAGAAAAGTTTTTGGCAATGTGGGAGATTAGGGGTTATAGAAGATACACCATAAGAGAAGAGAGATTGTATCATCCTGATCAATACCATCTTTGACCTCATATTCCTTTGTGGGTCCATGACATGTCAAGACAATATTCTGTCTTTGGTTGAGGATATTTAGGAGTATATTTATTATTGGAGTTGGGATTTTGATTCGTTTGAGAGCTTTGGTGAGCATTTCCAAGTTTACAGAGTTGAAGGTTTTTGATATATCTTGACTAAGAATCCAGGTCTGTTTTTTGGTTTTTTTAGCATGTTTGATGATATTATTGATAATGTGGATGGGTTCTTATATACTGTTTCCTAGGAGGGCTGCCCAGTTTAGTACAGATAGAATTGTGTGTTCTTTTAGACACTTGGCTATTCTGTCAGTAATAATTTTGGTAAAGATTTTTTTCCCAGTATCTAAAAGGATGATGAGTTTTATAATGTCCAAGTTGTTTTGCCAGTCTTTGGATTTGGATATGGGATAAATGCTACCTTTTCTCTATTCTGTAATGGTTGTACCTTTCTTGATAATGCGATTGAAAATATTTCTTATTTCTTCTAAGACCTTTTCTTCAAGTTTTTTGAAGGCTAGATATGGAATTTAATTTTTTCCTGGTGCTGATTTGCTACTTTTATCTCTGATTGCTTTCCTTAGTTCTTCTTTTAATATTTCTGTGGTAGTTGAGCAGTACCATTTGGGGTTGATAGAGTCTTTGAGTGAGTATTCTTGTTTCCATGCTGGATATTCTGTTAGTTGTTTGATGTTTTTAGCAGGTGTCCATTGTTGAAAGTGTTTTCTAACCCTGTATTTGATTTCTTCTGATTCTGTTATTATGTTTATTTCCTCTTTCTCAATGATTAGTTTGTCTAGTATGATGACACTGTGAGGTCTATTCATGATGCTGTCTATCATTTTTCTTTTATTGGTTGCCAGGAATAGTTGTCTAGTTGCTAATCTCTATTTAATTGCTTGGTTTTGTTTTTTGTGGGTTATGACCCAGGCGATGACTTTGTATGCTCATATTATTTTCTGTAGATGTGTGATTCATTGTGGGAGGAAGTTATTGTGGTGTTCTTTTTATATACTGATTAACTATTGTTGGACTTCTATATCTGTTGCTTGAGGAAATTTTGGTATTTTGAGTAAGGGTATGTTGGCTTTTTGTATTGTTTTTAACTTATTTCGAAAGGACTGCAGTGTTATTAAGGGATCTTTTATTTGCCACTCTTTTTCTTGTATTCTTTTCCTTTGGTATAGTTTTCTTTTGGGAATGTATAGTTTGACAGTCTTGAGAATGTGATTGCATATGGTATTCTACTGCTTATCGATTGTTGCTGATTTGTTGCCTTGTTTACTGAGCACTTCCTCTATTTCCCTGCTAAACTTTTCTCATTGTTCACTGTTTACCAGTTGCCAGTTATATTTGTGGTTGGGCTTGTAATGAGTATTGCCTTGAGATGAGTTGAGTTGCCATACTTTTATTTCCGTGGTTGCTGGTCTGTGATCACTAAGAATTAGAGGGTCTAGGACTTCTCTAATATATGCTTTTTTACTATGCCAGGAGAAAAGGGTATTCATCCAAATTTGATCAATTCTGCTACTGCTGTTGTTGCAATTCCATGTGTACTCTCTCTTTGTAGGGTTGTGGTATCTATAGGTGTTTTCTAATTCATGGTTGGTAAGTATCTCTATTTGGGAGCCAGAGGATTTGCTTGATGTACTATAGTTTCCAAAATCAGTTTTGTCCCATACTGAGTTTGGTATGCCATTGAGATCTCCTAGCACTAAGAGGTGCCAATTCTTTTGTATTGCTTCTCTGATCTATTGTCTTAGTTTGTTTAAGATTTCAAGACATCTTTTGTCACTGTGGTCTACATGAAAGTATACTCCTATAATTATGAGTTTTTGTTTTTTGGAAAGATTAGATCTGCATGGATGAGCCATCCTTGCTATGAATTGTAGTTGTATATATGGCTAGCTATTTCTTTGGTGATCATGAGGTTTAGGCCTTGTCTAATCATTTGTTTATTATTATAGGACCATAGTATGTGATATAGTAAATAAGTCTAGTGTTTGAATTGATAATGATTTCCATTGGTTTTCGTTATAACTATTATATCCCATTTCATTGTGGCACACCATTTGAACCATGTTTCTCTTTTGTATTTGTCAACTAGGTCCTAAATATTATATATGATTGTTGTTCATGTATTATTTGTTGTAGTGTGAAGGGAGATATTCGTATGAGATAGAGAGTTTATATTGAGTATAGTTGTGTTAGCTGTTTCAGTGTTATCATTTTTTCTTTTTTCTTTTCTATGTGTTGTTGGGGTGGTGATATTATGAGTGTTTATAGTTGTAGGATTCTCTGTCATTGATAGTTAGGTGAAGTATTGGGGGATGTGTTCGTGTTTAGAGTATTGATAAGGACATTAAACATTTTTTCCATATATTGATCCAAGAAGTTCATTGGAGTGAATTCGCTGTTGTTGCAGTTGGATGTCTTGCAAGTTTTTGGAAGTTTCTTCTATATTCTCTGTTGTGCTGTTTGTATCCTGATGAGGGATCTGGTCTTCCTCCATTTGTTTCATATATTCTTTACTATAGTTTTCTAGATTAACAATTTATTCATCTAGATCAGCGATTTTTTCCTTAATTTCTCTGATCTCTTGTTTGATTGTCTTGAGGATGTTAAGAACTTCTTCCATGGCATTTTTTTCTATAGATACATTGATTTGTTTGTTCTCTTCTTTTTGCTTTTATCCCTATCTTGCGGCTACTGCATATGAGCCTGGTCAGGTTCTCTTGTTGAACTGTTTGTTTCTAGTGATAGCTCTGATTGCTTTAGTGTAAACTGGTTTGTATTTAGTATATAGTTTGTCAAAGCATTTGGTCTGTTCTGAGTGGTATTGGTTCTATTGTGTTCGTTTCTCTTTGGATAGGCAGCTAGCTATCAAATGTTCAGCACTGCTACAAATATTGTACAATTTGGTGTCAATTGGTTTCCATTCGACTATAGTTTTTCCCAGGTGAAAGTTTCTATCTGTCACTATATTTCTTGTTTCTTTACTGTTGAAACTGATCACAGCAAATCTTTTTCTCCTATAGGAGAGATGTCTGGAAATGTAGCATGTCTTGGCTTTAATTTGTTCACAAATATGTCTTAAGTCAAAGGCTGTAGTATTGGGTGGAAGGTTAGTGAGTTTGGCTGCTATTGTGTCTCTTTCATTCATTTGCTCTGCATTCCATAGTGCATCAAAAACCCTGACCGAGTCTGATCTTAATGGTACATTCTATTTGTTAAGGATTAACTGTTTGTTTTCTTGATTTTCATAAGTAATTGTGGCAGTCTGCTACATCTGTTGAGTTGCCATTGTGATGTTGGTGATCTCTCCATATTTGGTGAAAGTTTGTCGCACTTCAATGAACTTGATATCCAAAGGAATGTCTCATATGACAATACTATTTTCCTTTTTTTGAAAAGGAAATGTAATTTCCATGTGTTCCAGATACATGTTGTTTGTATCGGGTAAGATAAGATTGCATACCTCATCTATAGCCTGTTTTTCATCAAAAATAGTAATGATGTACTTATTTTTTCCTTTTCCTTTGCTAAAAACTGATATTAGATCTACCAAGGAGTCTAAGCTTCTTGTCAAGAAGAAGATCTTTTGACTGGTAGTTCTTCCTAGGATTTCACTTGCTTTGATTTCTGTTTTGACTCTTTCTCTACCAAATTTGACTTTCCTGTCGAGTGGAGATTTAGGGCGGGATCTGCCATACTGGTTGGTTTTGATTCTATGTTTTGATGTAGTTTGCTATTCCTATTTTTGCAAAATAGTGTTTTGAGATGAGCTTCCTACTGTTTCATCTTCAATTTTCATCTCTGTATTTGCTTTTTTAAGGTATTCTTGCTGATTGGGGCTGTGTGTTGGTCACTGGGATTGTTTTCTGTGCTTCTTGTAAGTGACAGAATAGTTGTTTTGGATACATTGATTTAAAGTTCATTTTCAACTTGTTCACTTCAAGGAGTGTTATCAGCAGCAGTTTTTGCTTTCTTGGTGTTGTTGGGATCTTGAGAAGTGTTTTGTAATGTAGTATTGTAAGTTGTTAGTTGTTTTACAGGTTCAGTTTCTTTACTTGCTGCTGCTTTTCCTTTATTTTTTGTGTTTTCCTTCATATTGTCCATGTTTGTTTCTGTGTATGTATTTTTTGTGTGACTATTTGCCAAAAGATTTTTGTTATAGTTGAGTCATCCCGAGGTGTATTGTTTTCTATGTTTTTGACTGAGAACTCATCTCTTTCGTTCACTTTCTTTTTTTTCCCAAAATTACCAAAAAAGGAAATTTTTTAGAAAAAAAGGATCTGTGGGAAAGAGTTTTTTTTTATATTCTGTGTTTTATATATATAAACTATTTCTAATTAAGTATAATAATTTTTAAATATTTTGTTATTTTTTAAATACTATATATTTTATTAAATAAAAATTTAAATATCAAATAGAATTTTATAAAACTTTATATTTAAATAGTTTAATATATACTTAATAAAATTTATTAATAGTAAATTGCTTATTAAAACAATGGTTATAAAAATTGAGTTATTACTCTTTCAACTAATCCTTTGATTACACACAAAAAAGATATTTACAAAAAGTTTTATACTTCAAAGCTAATAAAGTCTTATTACTTTCCTTAAACCAACTTGAGAACAAGATTCTCAAGAATCACTCTAACACTCCACTACCTCTTTTTATATTTTGCTACAAAAAACTTGTCTTTTAGTAACCAGAAAGACAACTTTGCCCTTCTTACTAATGGCAAGAAAGTTTTAAAAAGAAGTAAACTTGACTTCTTTATCTCCTTCTCACCTGCCTTAGAAACACCACAGAATCTTGTTTGTGATGAGAAACTGTTTAAAAGACAACTCCACTACTCTCTTATCATTTTGAATACTCTAATAAGACTCTTTCACAGTTTTCTCTGGAGGATTTCATCTACCTCAGTTTGACCTTGAATTTTGAATAGTACAAAGTTTTTAGTGCTGTGATTGGACAACGGAAACACATCAGCAACTCAAGATGTAAACAAGTTCCTATTGGCCACTTCACGTGTCTAAATGTGTTTCCTTAGTTCATATAAGAACCTGGGGTCCACCATAAGTTGTATACCAGTCATACGAGTGGATATAGAACATGAAATCTATAACATAATTGGCTACACAGAAAGAATAAAGAAACCTGGATTAGGACTCATTGGATAGTAAATAATAATCCTCCTCTACTCCTTTTCTTCTTCTTCAATAAATACAACCAGAGGAAAAATATTGCAAGGTGCAGGGTTCTTTAGGAGAGTTTTTGATTATCTGGTACACCCTTCTGCCAGAAATCACTGAAAATTGATCAGATTTATTCATAATTGATAGATGATAAGAAATTTTTTTTATGCTTTTCAAAAAACATACATAATTTTATAGCAAGAAAAATGAATCATTTGAAATCTAAACATTCTATTTATTTATTTATACATCTAATATTTTGTAGCATTACCATTTGAAATTTTAACAGCCTCAACATGACGAGGCATAAATTCCAGCAGATAAATCACCTATTTGAAACCACTCTTCCAACAAAAAACTAAATAGTTCCTTCTTACTAGATAGCAATGGATTATGACTATGCACTCGACATTCCAACTTATCTTACAGATACTCAATCGGATTGAGAACTGGGCTCTGAGATGACTATGGAAGACAAGCAATATTTTTTTGTTTTATCCAGTTTTTTACTATGTGTACTTGGTGAATTAAGCAATTATCATCTTTAAAAATAAAATTTTTCATTAAAAAGACTTTCTATGAATAGTAGTAAGTTATTATCAAGGGTTTCTATATATGTTTTTGCAATTTGTCATCTATCGATTCATACTAATGGACCCAAACCATTCACAATAAAGCAACCCCAAACTATAACTCCTCTTCTTCCTGATTTTAAAGTTAGCATAAAGCAATCTATATCATATTTCTCTTTGGGTAATCACCAAATATAACTGCATCAATTATTTCTAAATACTTCAAAGCAAGATTTGTCACTCCAAATAATGGAATTCTATTTAGAAATCCAGTTTCATCATTCAATTGTCCAATTTTTGTAAAGCAATCTATTTTTCTCATTAATGAATGACTTTCACTTATCAACTTGGACAGTATAACCATTTTCTTATAATTTTTATTGTAATATATGTGTACTAACTTTGGTTGAAGTTAATTGTACAAATTTACTGTGTATATTATTTAAAGTAGCTTTGTAATCTTTTTTGATGCATAATAAGTGTCATATATCACAGTCTGTTAGTGTAGCAGTCTTTCCTTTTCAAGATGGAGGTTTTGTTTTACTAGTTTTCTTGTAATTATTTATTATATAATGAACTGTTGATTTAGGTATATTAAATGTTTTTATAATAGTAGAAGGTTTAAAACTATACTTCCAAGCACCAATAATTTGAAACCATTCATTTTTTGCCAACTCTTTGTATTTTTTTGCCATTGCAAAAAAAATTCAAATAAAAACATAAAAAAAATTGTCATTTTTGAATAGCAAAGCTTTTGTTAATTCTAACAATGTAAAATTTATGCAATGTGTTATTTAATGATAGTACAAAAAAAAACTTTTAATGATTTTCTTCATTTGACGATTTTACGAAAATTGATTGACGTTCAGTGATTTCTGATAGGGGATGTACTAACACATTGGAAAGACACCCTTCTGATTTATTAAGCAACTACCTTCTCTCTCCAAATATACTCTTAATAGCAGTATGATATAAAAAAATTTTTGATTAATGTTAATGAAGTTAAGGCTTCACATGAGAGATCCTCAACATTGGAAGTGATGGGTATCACAGAGGAATTCTTGGTACATTAGCCCCCTCTCATTCTGAAATTTGAGGTAGCAATAAGCCACTCAATGGACCATGTTTTGTCATGTTTCTAGAAAGTGCCGATGTGGTCTTGAAGATAATATAGATAAAAGTTTCTTTTAATCAATGTTATTCCGTGTTTTGTTTTAGTAAGTAGTTTACCTATACTAAATGGTCATGTAATTATCTTATACTGGTTGGGTAAGATGTAAATAGTTTGCTCCCTGTACTATTCATTGATCTATAAATTCTTAAACAGTATAGATAATTATTCATTTCAGTTGTCTCTAGGTATCTTCTTGCTTTAATAAAACATGTTTATTCTGACATAAGAATAAGCTAGCATTAAAAAAAAAAAAAAAAAAAAAAAAAAAAAAAAAAAAGTTATAAAAATCAGTAAGTATCAAAATTTTAACAAAAATGTAAAAAAATTTTCATTTGGAAATAATATATTAAATGCAATAATAAAAGTGATTCCAAATTTTATAAAAATTTTATTAAAGATAGAATTCATTATAAGAAACATGTTTACTTAATACATAAAATAAGGTTTTATTAATAAAATAAAATATTTGATATATAAAAACTATTTTCAATTAATTTTAATAATTTTTAAGTGGTTCTTCATTTATTGAGAGGCACTATATACTGTATCTTGGTATTAACAGGGGATCAATCTGTTATAGAATCAATTACAGCATTAAAGTCTTCTATAAAGATTACTTTAAAGCCTTTTTTCTATTTTTCATGAATTTTTTTCTATAAGATTTGTTGCAGACATTTACTTTCTTTCTTGTCAAAAGATAAGTAACCTTGAAAAATTGCAAGTTTACTCTTCACTGATAAGAAGTTAGCTCCTATTATATAATCCTCTATCTTGTCTATACATGTTAATTTTCTTTTATATTTCTTTCTGATTAAAAGGCCTACTTCAGAATCTCTAGGTTTGTTATCATTACTGCTATGAAAGAATTTATGTATTTCTTGAAATTTGAAGACAAATGCATTAAATCCTAATGCAAGAAATTTCAAGAATATCAATATTTATTTCTTGAATTTTTTTCCAAAGCCTTTATTGATCATGGATTGTATTAATACCTCTCAGATTGGATATTTCTATAATTATAATATTATTAATAGATGATTTGAAGTCATCATTTTGTAAAAGGTATAGATTTTTAATATTTAATAGTATTGGATTTTATTATTAAGATAAAGTAATCTAAAGAGCTTGTATTATTTGAGTATTTATTGTTATATATATTATTATTATTATTTTTTTTTAAATCCATGGTCAGGCTAGTACTATGTGTTTAAGAAAACTGATAGAGATACATAGGGCAATTGCACCATAGCTAAACTAAAAGACTTGTACTGACACACTCATCAACAGTTTACAATTCTCTAAAGAGCTTCAGCCTCTAAATATAATCTTGGGGACAATATTTCGCTCCAAACTAAGTTTTGGGCAAAGACTCTCTTAACTTACCCATCATTGTTAGCAGGTTGTCATTACTTATTATTCTCCAAGGAACTGAATTCGAAAAACTACAAAAGGGAAAAGGAAAAAATAAAAGGAATGGAGAATATCTAAAAATGTGCAAATGTACTACATAAAAATGAAAAAAGAAAAAAGAAATTTAAAATTGCTTCATGTCCTCCAAAGAACCTTTGCTAGAAATCTCTTCTCATTAGAAGTTAACCCTTCTGGGATATCCTTTTTCTTCCTAACCATCTAAGGAACTTATCTATTTGTGTTTTTGATTATTTTCTTGTGTCTATCTGAGGTACTTATCACCTACTCAGATCCAGTGTCTTGCTCAATGCTTCCTTTCTTTTGGTCTTGATTTTATATCTATCCATGTAAAAGAAGATGACTAATGGTGGACCCCAGATTCTTATATGGCTTTTTAGTCTTGTTGGATAACTCCCGATATCTTCTAGCAGTCATGTCTAGTTAAAGAAAGTTTACTGGTATTTA
>CAJVPT010005372.1:0-12267 GCA_910592055.1 Acaulospora colombiana | reverse complement strand
ATTTTTTTGGATTTTAAATAAAAAATTTAATATAAAATAATATAAAACTTATATAAATAGTCTTAAGTAACCTTATTCTTTAATATTTAAAAAATATATATTTAAATTTTTATATTATTTAGATAATTTTTATTAAGTTATAAATAATAAAAAATTTTAAAAAGTTTTGTTACACACTGTATATTATATTTAAAATTAAAATATATTAATTAATTATCCATATAGATACAGTTAAATCCATGATATATAGTATCTAGTATAATTAAAATAGAGTTAAATATAAAATCCGAAGTATATGGATATGGATTTTAATTTGTATTGAAAAGCTTAAAAGCCTAAATATAGTAAACCAGTACATTGTATTAATAGTATAAAGCTTATATAAAAAGAAATATAAAAGTTAAGTATTGTTTAAATAATTTAACAAAAAAATATAAATATAGAACATATAGTATATACTATTAACCTATTCAATAATCTTCAAATCAGGTAGAAGATAGATATGTTATATGTATATTTAAACTGTTTTGTCTTTGGGAAGCTTTGATATCTTTCTAGATCTTTAAGTAACTGAAGTGACTTGAATTATCAGAAGAGCTTAATTGTTTCTTGGATTTTTTATAATATCAAAAAAGATGTTAATCTATATTAATCTGACTATAAGCTTTTTTTGACTATAAATCAGTTTTTATGATTTTTTTTTTCTAAAAATTATTAAGAAAGAAAAGTAAGAAACCATGATTGATAAACAATATATTTTTCTTTCTTTATTGTTTTTGAATAGTTTTTTTGTTATATATATTTTAATGTCTTTATTTGAAAGGTTTATTATTCTTTTTTATATTTAAACTAATTCACTTTTTTTAAAAAATTATTATAAAAGAAAATTTTTGAAAAAAAAATGAGTTTGAGTTTTGGATATGTATTAATATTAATAATTTAATATATGTATTTATTATCTCTATTATATATTATTTTGTTGTTTATTGATATATTAATTTTTAGCAAATAAATCTTTTATAGAATAATTCTAAAGTTTTATATATCAATTTTATATAATCTTTTGCTAATATTCTTTTTTTCAAAAAATTTTCTTTTATGATAATTTTTTTGAAAAAAGTAAATTAACCCAAATATATAAGAAAAAACAATATATTTTTTAAACTAATATAACAAATATATAAGAAACTATCTGAAAACATTAAAATAGAAATATATACTATTTATTAATTTTTATTTTATATTTTTTTTAAATAATTTTTTGAAAAAAAAAATAATTAAAAACTAATTTACAATAAAAAAAAATAAAAATAAAAATAAAAATAAAAAAAAAATAAAATAAAATAAAAAAATAATAATAATAATGATAATAAAAATAACAATAACAATAATAATAATAATAATAATAAATTAATATCAACTTTATATAATTTATAACTAGTCCAATACATATTAATACCTTTCTTGACACTACTAAAAAATTCAAAAGCAATCAAGTTTCTTATTATTTAACAAGTTAATCAATTTACCATAAAAACTTTATAATAGTAACTTATATATATATATATATATATTTTAATAAACAGGACAGACCATTTTATTGAAGTTTAATAGACAAGTACATTCATTTGGAGAGGCTATACTTCAGATAAAATTTAAACCTATCTATTATTAAACAACAAAATACATTGATAAGGATCCTTGCTATTTGCTAGATACAATTTCAAGAGACCAGCATACTCAAAGTGTCACTGGTGTTTCATTCTCCAGAAAAGGTAAAAAAAAACAAAGAATAGGGAGATGTGTTTAAATCTATGGTCGTATATACAAAGTGGATTCCAATAAACTAATTAACTATAAAAAAATTCCTAAAAATAGTTAATAGTAATGAGAATATGTTCGAAGATCTAAGTTAGTGGTATGAAGAGAAGATGTATAAACGATGTTGTATGTTCCTTAGTTTTCAGATGCTAATACCGCTATTTGTGAGTTCAAAAAGAAACTTGAACCAATAAATAAGTTACTATACAACTCATACAGGGGAAAGAAACTTTCGCTTGAGTCCACACTGTTCAATATTTTTATTGAATGTGCTTATTGTTAATGCACTCGGAGTGATGGTGTTGATGTGATACCCCATGTTATCTTGTGACAACTTCCAACAATATTCATGTGCTGGCTTGTGGGTCATTTCAGATGGTGTTATTAACTCCCAAGTCAAGTACCAGTGCCACTCAATTTAACTTTACCTAAGGTTGCCTCAGTACTATGGGAACTCTTCCATGTCCCTTTGGTAAAATTACTCTCTAGTCAGGTTCCAATTATATACAGGAGCGAACTACTCTTGCTAAACAGGAAGGGGGAATTCTTTAAGACGGTTATCTGTGCAGACATTTTGGTGGGTAGGTTGTGGAAGGAAACTCCTCTTGGTGTGGTTGGGTGATTTTCATCTTCCAAGATGGGAAGGATTCTATCTCTATGGGAGAAAAGATTGAGGATAGTGGTATATATATAACTGTGTAAGTCAATCCAATGCAGTATGTTCTACCTTGCCACGAGCTTTTTTTATTCCGATGCAATAAAGTCAAGTGATATTTGCTAGGCCTCTATGTCCTAAGAGTTGAGCTAACTGATTTTATAGCTGTGTATTTCTTCTTTTTGCCTGATGAGAGCCAAAGATATGATAAGGAACAGTATCCTGTATCCACCTGCACCAGACCCGTGTGACTTATAGTGGACCCCAGATTCTTATAGGGCTGATAAAATACATTCAGACATGTGGAGTGACCAATGAGTGCTTGTTTATATTCTTGTACTGACATGATTCTACTGGACCAATCAAATCATGAGAAACTTTGTGTTACTTAGAATTTAGGGTCAATCTGAGATAGGCAAAATTCTCCAGAAATGATCAAGAAAGAACACTATTAGAACCACACTAATGATAAAGAGAGTGAATATAGTGCATTCGCCATAGCTCTCTATATCAACCAAACAAACTCTATTATGTTTCTCTATAAGAGGAGAGGTGGTAGAGCATCAGTTTTTCTTCCTTTTAGAACTTTTTTGCCATAGGTAGGAAAGGTATGTTCATGACTATTTAGGTCACTAGTAGTTAGGTTTTTGTTTGAAGTGAGTGTAGACAAGAAGGAAGGGATAAGAGTGACTCCTGAGAGACTTCTCAGAGTGGTTTAAGAAGAGTGGTAAGACTATTGTTAACAGAAAAGTAAGAAAAGCTTTTTCATATGTCTTTTTTGTGTATGATCAGAGAATTATCAGAAAGAGTTTTTAGAATTTATATCGATTGCAATAGTAACTTATTATTAAGATAGAATTATTTATATAAATTTTTTTTTTTTTAATTACATATATAAAAAGTATTTATGGCTATGATACAGGGATGTATATTCAGTAATAGTAAAACCCAATAAGCTATGTGCTACCTCGTGGCCTGTTGCCCTTCCCTGAGAGAATACACTAACATGCCAAGGCCATGCTAGTTGTCGTATAAAAAGATAAAAGTGAAAAAATACTCATTTGATATTTTATATATTTATTTGTGTAGCTATTTACTATTCTAGTCAGATCTAATAGGGCTTGTTGTACCTCGATTGGATTTGCTTGCTTTCCATACTTCCCTGTTTTATCTTTTTCATGTTGCTTTCGTTTTTGTGTGCCTTGAGCTTTTCTCTGGTCTTGTGTCCTTTCACATCTTAGCTTCCATATATCATACAGATATTCCTTTCATTCCTTTATCGTGTTTACGATGGTCTTGAATTTAACCTTTCTGTCTGTTAGGATTATCTTGAGTACCTTAGGTATTTCTTTTAGGACTGCCCCTTTTATCAGGAGTCTGAGTTTCCTGGGGTTGTCTAACTGGACCCGTCTATAGATATGGTCTTTGAAAGTTTTCTTATATTCCTTCGTGACTTGTGCTAAAGCATTCTTAATTAGAATCCTGTGAAAATTCTTCTTTAATGTTTCTGTGCTGTTTCCATATAGAAAGGGATGTGTTGTATCTTCAACTGTCCTGCATTTGGCACATTTGTTATCTTTATAAGTTGAAAGGAATCGGTTGTGTAGTTTGTGCAAGGTCGGGAGCTCTTCATACCAGAGGTTGAATCCAAACTTCCGCATTTGGTAGTCTTGACCTGATGTGTCATGTATATTCATCCTGGATGGATGTATAGTGGTGAAGGTGTACTTCCAGATATGTCTCTGAGATCTTCCTCTATAAAGCTGTTTCATATTCTGTTAAGCAGTTTCCACTTTGTCAGCCTGATAGCCTTGTTAACTTGCTTAACTAAATTCTTTCCTGGGATGTTTACTGTTGTTGTATTCCATATTATTTCTATGAGGAGTGCCTCCTGATGCTATCCCTTAATGTTTATAATCTTTCAGTTGGGCTTCATATATTGTGATATAGGATCAATCTTAGTTAACTTGTTTGCTTTTTCATTGAGAGGAATTCCGGAGTGTGCCTTTACTTTGTAGAGGGTTATGTTTAGGTTCTATTATTTTCTAATATAATTGAAGGTGTTAATTATTACTTGGTTGAGTTTCCTCTTTTTCTTGGATCCCGTGAGATCCATTATTTCTGTCAGGTTTGTTATTACTGTTTGACTGTCTGTGTATAGGTGGGCTATAGTATTCTTGTTGAGGATACTTATTGCTATTGTTATGGCCATTATTTCTACTCTAGTTGAGGAGGCATGGAGTTGTGTTTTTCCCTGGAAGGGGTATTCAGTCCCTGTTTTTTCTTTAATAATCTAGCTGAAGCTTGTATGTGGCCTGTTACCATAGTTTGATACTGAGCCATCTGTATAGATTGTGATCAGTCTCTGGTCTCTTATTTGTTCTTGAATTATGCTTAGGGTGTCCAGTTCTGTCTTGTTGAGGGTGAAGAACTTGTTAAGGTCAGTTACTTCCTAGTTGTTGTTGTTGATGTGAAGCTGCATATAAGGTTTCAGGTTGTTTAGTTCCTTAATGATAGACTTTGGAGATATTCTGCAGTGTAGTGCAGTTGTGGTCTTGTTCTTGTCTTCCTTGATTGAGATGCTTATTTGTTCTATTAGAATCTGGATCGTGTGTTGTTTTTTGGTTGAAAAATTGTATGATACTGATAGTGTGTCCTTCCCTTCATTCAGGTTGTATCCTTTATATTTTTCTAGTGGTAATTGGTCTGTTGTTCTTGTGTAATGTATGAGAACTACTGTGTTAGGGCTAGCATTGCATTTCTTTTTACCTATGGCTACTTGGTCTTGTTTTAATGTTGCTCCCCAGTGCAGTCAGTAGGTATTAATCTTTGTCACTAGTCTCCCTTGGTCAAAGGTTGGATGTTTCTATATTCTATTTTCCATTCTGTCTTGTACTCTGGCTGTGCTTGTAAGATCTGCTAAGATGTGTCTGTATTATTTTGGGCTGCCTTTTTTCCTTGTTTTGTTAATAGCCCCCACTTTCCTCCAATGTAGTGTCCTTGTGCTTGTGGAGTTAATCACTTGTCCAACGAATATTAGATTGTGTCTTCACAAAATATGTCTGTATTGATAATATGAGGATTCTGATATTATTTCTTCAATTATGTCATCTATTTTCTTTATTCTTTGGGGAATTATGAATCTGGGGTTGAGATGAAATTGGAAGCTATATTTTTTTAGGATCTATAGGATGTCATGATCAAGGTTTTGCCCTACTTTGAGGAAAGGTTGGGTGAGGTGTGTTGTTACTGCATTGGTTGATCAGAACTGGTTCTGTAGGTTTTGCAGACTCATTCTGAAGATTTGCCCAAGCATTCCTTCATTCTTCATCCTTTTAGTTCAGTTTCTTGCATGCAGCTGCATTTGTCTATCCCAGATATGATTTATGTTGTGTTCAACATGATTGTATAGGAGAGTATTGGGGAATGTTTGGGCTAGACTACACTTATATTTGTATCTTGTTGCAATTTTCCCTATCAGATGGTTGCATGTGTTTTCTAGTAATATCATGTCATTCAGTAGGTATTCTATACTGACATAAGTACATAATTTATAATATATCTCATCTACTTGTCTGTGGTTGCCTTCCATCCTATCAGTTTACATGTTTTCTTTACTTTTTCTGTGATGAGCTGCTTTTGATAATCTTTCTTCCCAGAGCTGTCTAGCCATATGCCTAGCATTTTTATTGATGTACCTGGTCTGCTTCCTTGGATAGCTCCTCTTTTGAGGGTTAAACTATGATCAAAGTCTTCTGACTGCTCGTTAATAATGATCAGTTGTGATTTTGATGGATTAACATTGATATCATTAATGTTATAGAATTCTGTGGCTATGTATAGAGTCCTTTGCATTTCCTTAGCACTTTCTGCTAACCAAGTTGTGTCATCCATGTATGCACTGGTCTTAATGTTCAGCTGTTTTTCCTTGTATGGCCCATCGATGTGCTCTTTGAAGCTGGTCTGGTATCTGTATCCTCTACTTAATGTTTGAATTTCTACCAACAGGGGGTCATAAAAAATACACCACAGGAGAGAAGAAATTGTATCTCCTTGATCAATACCATCCAGTACCTTGTAGCTTGGGCTCAGGCCATATATAGTGATAACTTTGTTATCTCTTTCTCTAAGAAGTACACATATGATGTTTATTGCTTTCTGTTGTACTTTGATGCGTTTCATGGCTTGTTCCAGCATCTCTGTATTGACTGAATCATATGCTTTCACCATGTTCTGGCTCAGGATCCATAGTTTCTTCTTCTCTCTGTGTGCTTGTTCTATGCAAAGGTTGATAATATATATTGGAGCTTGTATGCTACTACCGGGGAGTGCTATCCAGTTTAGTTCACTGAGTATACTATGCTCTTTACAGATTTGTGCAAGGTGATTGTTGAGAATCTTTGTGAAGATTTTCCTTCCTACGATTAGTAGTGTGATGGGTCTAGTAATGCCAATCCTGTTGTTCCAGTTTGTAGGCTTTGGTATGGGGTATACATGTCCTGTACTCCATTCTCTTGATGTCTCTTCTTATGTTAGAATTTTGTTGAAAAGGATTGTCAGCCAGTTTAGAGCTTTGGGACCCAGGTGTTTATATACCAAGTAAGGTATGTTTCCAGACCTGGGGCTAATTTGAAGCTTTTGTCTTTGATTACCTTTATTATTACTTGTGTAGTGACTTGCTCTGTCAGTTTGTCATACCAATTGTCCAGGATCCCTTTGGTGCATATTGTCTTGTCCATCTTGAGAAGTTTATTATTGAAATAGTCCTCCTGTACTGAGTCCAGGTTGCAAAGTGTTTGGATGCTCTTCTTTTGATCTCTTCTGGATCTGTAATTATTTCTATGTGTTCGTCTTCTTCCATGATAAGTTTGTCCATTACTATTGATCTGTTAGGTCTTTCCAGTATGCTATTTATCATCATTTCCTTGTTGTCTTGAAGCCATTGGTGTCTTCTTTCTATGTGTTGTTGCATTTTCTTCTTCTACTTGAAGCTGGTTATTATTTTGGCTGCTATTATATATTGTATTATGTGTTTTCTACATACTTCTTTCCAGTGGACCTGATATTCGTGTGGATGCTTCGCTTGTTATTTCTCTAGTTTTGCAACTAATTCTGGGAAGTTCTCCTTGATCTTGGGAATTTTTTTCCTGATTAGTTGCTCAGTTTGCTTGTTGGGGGTGTCTATATGCCTCTGTAACATCTCTGTTAATCTCTGAACATTTATGATGTTCTTGTATATTGTTGGGGCCTTTCCTGTATTTCTGTCTCTTTTTCAAAATTTCAACTTCTTTATATGGTTTTTTGTGGCTGATAAAATTGCCTGTTTGAATCTGTGTTACAGGTTATCTATATTCTCTTGTTGTGAAGGGTCCCACCTTTGTAGTTCCTATTCAACTGTGTTGCTGAATTTTTCCCATTGTTTGCTGTCAGTTTTATGCCAATTATAAAGGTGATTACGCATGTAGATTTTCTGTAACTTTTGTCTATCTATTTGCCATGTCTCTATTCTGGCAGTCATTATTCTATGGTCACTCTTGTGCAGGAGGTTGGGATGGTCTACTATCTATGCATCTCTCAAGTGCCAGGTGCTCTAGGGGCAATAACAAATTTGATCGATTCTGCTGTATCCCCTCTTCCGTTATTCCACGTATATGCTGTTTGTGATGGGTTGTATAGTCTGAAGGTATTTTCAAAATTCTGTACTATGAGCCATTCCAAAAACTCAGATTCAGGTCTATAGTTATTTGTCTTTTTTGTCTTGTGAAGTTTATCAGCAGCAGGATTTGGTGTAGAGTTGAAGTCTCCTCCAATAATTACATGCATTCCTGACTTGATGGCTTGTGTGGTCCATTGTTGTATACAGTGTTCTATTCTTATTCTATCCTCTTTATTGTTGTGTCCTGGTAGCAGATATATTCCCATTACCCTTAGTCTGTGTTTTCCTGGGAA
Organism: Acaulospora colombiana; assembly: GCA_910592055.1. Taxonomy (NCBI): domain Eukaryota; kingdom Fungi; phylum Glomeromycota; class Glomeromycetes; order Diversisporales; family Acaulosporaceae; genus Acaulospora; species Acaulospora colombiana. Next base: position 3,842 of record CAJVPT010005372.1, on the reverse strand, counting down.
GGCCATATCTATCGCTATGGCCCTACCTGCTATCTCTTGTTTCCTGAATATCCTGATTGTGATGTCATCATGTATCACTATGCATATCCTATGGCCTATCTTCCACTTGGGGTCTACTAATATTGTTAGCTGATATCCTTGTTGTTTCCAGTATTTGATCTGGTGTAAGTCCCCATTGATTTCAGTGGTAATGATGATTTCCCATTGTTTTTCTGCAAAGTATTCTGTCCAGAGTTTGCGTTTGTTTTCTTTTACCATCCCTCTTATATTATGTGTTGTGATTGTCCAAATCGGATGGTTGACTATCTGTTTTTTATGTTTATAAATAGTTTTCTTAGTTTGGGTATTATCTATATTCCGTATTGTTTGTTTGTTCGAAGGTTGAATATTTAATGTTGTATCATTTGTTTTACAGTTTTCTCCCTCTGAGAAGTTTTCTGGGTTGGTGTTCATCATATTATTGCAAGGATTTGGAACCGGAAAGAGCAGTCTGTTGCGGAAGTTTGAAAAGATTAATTGCCACTTCCATGTTATACTCATCTTGTTGAGTTGTTGTTAGTATGCTTCTTGGATTTTTCTAGTATTCTGAATTGTGATGTTGGTTTCTGCTGTGCGTACCTCTCCACTTTCTATAATATCCTCTTCAAGTTCTTCTATCAGTTCGTCAATGCTTTCTGGGTATTTGTTGGAAGGCCCTTTTCATTTTTTTGATATCCCTTTGAATTGTGGCTAAAATCTTACAGATATCTTCTTCATGTTGATTAGCTTTGGGGTTCTGTTTATACTTGAGAATATTTGCGTAGCTCTGGGGATTCTAGTTGACTCTGTATGTCCTATTGCTCTGATGTTATTTGTTTTTTCCCATCGTTGAGGAGGAAGTCTCGGGTTATTGAACCTATTGTTGTATTGTCTTTGGGGAAGAGTCTCTGTTCGATCAGAGCATGTGCTATAATTGTGTTCAAGAGAGTCACAAGTGTGGCACAGTTTGGTTTCATGGCTGACCCATTGTATTTGAGTTCCATTGATCATTGGGGCTGATGATTTAGCTTCTGCTAGTGCTTTTCTGGTTAAAAAGATGAGGATAGCGAATCTCTTTGCCTGGCTATTGTTATCCTGAGGGATATATACTGTTTTTGGGATGTATACTGTTTTTGCTCTTGTGCTGGTAACAATGATTGCCAGGTCTGCTGCTGTTGTGTTTAGTGGGAGTTGCGCAAGTGTAGCACTATAGTGCTCCCTTTGTTCTTTGATCTCATATGTTTTATAGTATGGGAATATTCTGCATGAATAAAATCCTTTGATGAGAGCCCAATCCTGGCTAATTTCTACATAGTCTGACATGTTGGAGAAGGTTATGTTCACTGTTTAAAATGGGCCTATTCTTTGTAGAGTTATGTAATTGATGCTGATTTGTTCATTGAAAAATTCTACCAGATCAGTTTTGGTGAAATGAAGAGGGATGTCCTATACTCGGATGGTACATGCATTGCTTTCTTAAGATCTTAATGATATGATCATTCTAAATTTGGTGTTTTCATTATCTGTAATGTTGATCTCATATGTGCTTTGTGTGTCTTCATAGTTGCTGAAAATGATAGTGATCTGGGATCTTCCGATTGAATATTTGTATCTTACATATTTCAAGGAGGGGAAGTGTTCCATTTTTTGCTTGATGAGTTCTATTTTTTCCTCAGGAGTTTGTTCTGATACTTGTTCAGGATCGATATAGGCCTTTCCGGGCATAAGTATCTCTTATTGCTACTACAAATCTGTTGGGTTGTTTTACTTTCTGTTCGTTCCTTCTTGGTTTTCATGGCTGAAGCCAACCTGGTTAGTTATGTTTGTCTGCTCCTTTCTTTGTTGCTGAGTTGGATCGCTCCTCTTTTCCAAGTCTTGAACTGTGATGGGAGAGCCTGCTCTACTGTTTGTGGGATCTTCTGGCAATTTTGTGATCTGTCTATTCACTTCATCTTCCTCTTACATAATCTGTTCTTTTTCTTCTATCACCATTTCTTTTGGTTGTTTGGTTGAGATTTCTCGTCCCTTTCCTTTATCTGCTGTCTTTTTTGGGGGTGCCGTTCTGATTCCAAGGGAGGTATGTCTGAGCTGAGAACCGGTGTTGTTGCTTTGGCCTTCAAGACCCTACCGTTGTTCTTACTGATCTTGTCAATATTGTATTCAGGTGTTGTTTGTCTTCCTAGACTTCTCATTTGCCTAGTGGAGGCCATATTGAGATTGCTACTTTGTAGCTGGGGACGAGTTTTTGTGTTTTTGCCTAAAAAGGAAATTTTTTGCAGTTTGGGATTTTTCAGGAAAGAGTTTTTTTTTATTATTATTATTTATATACAATAAATATATTAATATATCAAAATAATATAACAAGATATTTTTATATTATTTAAATAAATATATTTAACCAACAATACTATATATGTTTATTTGCATTTTAAACATAGATTACTAATAAACAAGTAAATAAAAAAGATATATAAAAATATAACAATTGAGTAAAACAATAGTTACAGTATATAACAATATAGAATACATTATACTTAATATACAATATATTGTATTTTTTTTTTTTTTTTTAAATGCTAGCTCAGCCTTGTTTTATTTGTATTTATGCAGTATTATTACAAAGAAAATTTCTAGGATTACCAGTCTACTACCAAACAAAACCTAATAGAGATAACCTCTCTTAAGAGGAACTCACCTTGCGGCTTGTTGCCACCCCTTTAGTGGGAGCTAACCTGTCAAGGCTGGGCTAGTATTAAAATAAATTTCTAAGATGTAAAAGTTGTCTATAGAATCTACTATCCATTGTGTTATAAATTTGTTGACCAGATGCATGAACTGGTCTTTTATAAATTGTTCTCTTTATGTGAAGATTGGATCTTCTTCTTTGGATTCATATTTGAATTTTTTTTCCTTTTGTTTTATAATGCCATTCTGTGCTTTCCATTCTTGGAATGCCTCATATCTTTTTGTTCATATTTGATATAGATGTTTGATAATTTTTGTGCATATTAGGAATATGCAACTTTTCCTGGTCAGTTTGTCTGGTATTGTTTTTTTTGATTTCACAAGTTAATTCTTTGAAAAATACACCTCTGATACTTGCTGTTAAGTATTCCTTGTATTTTAGGTTGGTTTTGTTTCGTATCAGGTCTATGAGCTTTATGCTTTTGTCGTTGTTCGCATGTGTTTTTATACATTCAACTATTGTATTGATTATGAATATCTCAGTATTTTATTTATTGTGTAGGCACATAAAGGGGTGTGTGTTGGTTTCAGGTTCTTTGCATGCCAAACACTCCTTGTTTTGGTATAATGATGGAGCTCTTGTATATAGTTTGCTTTTGGTTAATAGCTCCTCATTCCATATGCTGAGGCAGAATTTTCTTAACTTTTGGTCCTCCCAAGTTGTATGGTGATTGCTCATCTTGGTTGGTTGCAGGTATGTTGTAGTTGTGGGCCAGTCTGTCTCTTTAATAATTTTGTTGCTGAAATTGCATCTTATCCTATTTAATAATCTCCATTTTGCCAAGTATATAGCATTTGTTAACTTCTTTGTGATCATTTTTACTGGAACATCAGTAGGGATGTTGTTCCATTGGGGGGCTATTCCAGTATATTGGTTATGTGTTCCTACTATCTCAATTTCATATTTTCCTAATATCATGCCCTTCCAGGGGTGGATTTGTGCTAGTTTATCTGCTGTTTTATTGTGTTCGATTCCTGAGTAGCCTTTCACTTTGAAGAGTGACAGTTTTATGTTTTGTATTTTGCACTATTCTGAAATCTGTAACAGTATGTTGTAGTTTTTTTGTGTTTTTATGATT
>CAJVPT010005371.1:0-12269 GCA_910592055.1 Acaulospora colombiana | reverse complement strand
AAAGGTTGTCTTTTTCCTTTACTGACAACTCAGAGTTGTCTACTCCTAGTTTACATTTAATAAAGTTTTCCTTTAACCAAAGATACATGATAATGAAATGACTTCCTAACATTGCACATGTTACAGAATATTTGTTACAGAATCTACATCTTTTAGAGGTGAAAATAGACAATATCGATAGGAAGCTAAGGAGAATTTTCAAACACAAGATGGATTTTGTCACTTCAGCTCTTAACTATATCTTTCATAGTGACCTGGGATATAGTATCTTTAATATAAAAGTACATATGCTTCAAAAACATATCACATTGCTAGAGAAACTGCACCTAGCAATAAATCACACAGGATAACTATACAGAGAAAAGATAATAAACCTCCAATAGGCAGCCTAATCAAATATAAGTATTTGGAGGTCATGTCCAAAAATATACCTAGCAGGTATGAACTTCTTGCAGAACATACTCATCAACATGCAAAAACATGGTTTTTTCTTCAAAACCACAAGACAAATACACAATATATCGGAGCTAGACCTGACTTCTCTAGAAATGTTTATGGGCCCTCACTGGTTTGAAAGTACAGGAATAAGCTCAAAGCTAGTGACTTAAGGTGAATGGAGCAATTCATCAATTACAACAAGATCAAAACAATTAGCTGGGCACAAGTATACCAGATCAATGGATGAAAAGCACAAGAATGACAACCACACTTCTATGAAACAAATTAACAAGCTCACTACAGGCACAATAAACCCAGACTGCATAACCTGGCTAACTAGTCTTCATCCTAGTGCGAACCCATTTCACAGTATGATCTGGGCTAACAAGATGAGCAGCAGATATTTGAATAAGAGCAAGTGTATCTGGATTGCATCATTAAAAGACATAACAGAGAAAGAATTTCTTGTGGAGAAATTAAAAAAAAAAGATACAAACACAAACACGGTAAGACATTATATCAAGAACAGTCTCTTTCTATACTTAAAAACATGCCTGCCTGGAATGCAACAACATCTTGAGTACAAGTAAAAGTATTTGTATAATAAATCTTCCAAGCAATGACATATTATAATTACTGGAAGTAAAAACAAGTCATATCAGATACAAAGGACATGCAAGTTAATCAAGCTCCTTTCATCTCCAGACAGTATCAAAGCAAGGCTCTCTCATCACAAGAATAATTTCACTACTGAACCAAAAGATATCTATATCTTAGATTTCATACAAGTGAATAAGTATGACCAATGGATCAAGGACAACTCCAGTAGAGAAAGGATCAGGTATCTGCAATGCAAAACAGAGGGGTGGCAAAAAGTCAGAATAACAACAGATACAAGTTGCTACAAGAACTTCCACACTATTGCATTTTACATAACCAACCTTTTGACCAAGGAGAAAACAGAACTTATAGCCTTTCTCCAAAAGACAACATCAAATGAAGCAGAGCTGAATGTAGTTATAATTGTACTAGTATCACTCCAAATAAAAACAGAGATAACAATTCATATGGACAATCAGATGATTGCAATAATCCTGAAAGCTAAAAAGAATAAAAGCAAAATAGTATAGCTGATAAAATATATAAAAGATCTCATCCATGTCAAAAGTCTGTAACTTCATATCAAAAAAATTAACAGAAATGAAATACATATATACACTATGATCAATGTAGAAACTAAAAGAGCAAGACTAAAAAGGCAAATGATCAAGTTAGAAATCACCCCTATTAATAGAGACATCTTCAAACTAATATATAATGGATAGGTAACTAACTTTAATAGCAGAGAAGCAGTCTGAAACCATTTCAGGAACAAGCAAATTATGGAATGGTGCTACCTAAAGAGAAACTGATATAGATCAATACTGCAGTACAATAGACTGTAATACAACAGTTGAGTTTCTAAGAGTATGGAAGGTCACGGCAGGAGCTGTAAGCTTTGAAGACCATCAACAAAAAACTTTCAAGTTAAAATTGTGAACTCAAGAATTGCCAACCATGGCTGAGCTCAAAGAATGGAGGGGAGACCTTTACAAATCCAGTTATTGTGTCAGGTGCAAAGTAGCCCCAGAAGACCAAACACATATATACAAATGCAGGAAGAATGACTTTGACTTTGACAAATACATGATAGAAACAATAGCGCTCTTCCTCCAAAGTAAAGAGAAACGAAGCAAGTTCTAGGTTCAAGAATGGGTCAGAAAGGCTAAAAAAGAGAAAATTAACCTCTGGATACAGATATTGGCCAGAAGTCTGATCCCTAGTGACATAGCAAAAATGATCCTTTGTTGGGCAAGAATTTTCAAAAAGAAAGCCAAACCAATTCTGGTAAAATGCATCGAAGCAATCCAGGAAACCACAAGAGCAATGTGAAAATAGTGATATAAAGCTCTAGTCAAATAGGAAACATCGCAGGGAATAACAAGAACTGATAAGAAAACAAAGGCAAGTGGAGTCAAAATGCAGCAAGGGATCTCATCAAGAGACTGAAAGCGTCAGTCAATCTCAACTGGAAAAAACAGAAAACTTTTAATTTCCTTTTCAACTTGAAAAACAAGGAAAATGGTGCTAACTCAGTCTAGGCAAGTTAGTTTTCCAAAAAGGGGCAACAGGCCATAGAGGTTCATAGGAGATTTGAATCAGGAGATATCTTTTTCTAAATTCCCAACGTATATGTTAGTATAGTTCATGAATTTTATAGAACTTTGAAACAGATAATATAATATAATATCAAAGTAAAAGTTTTAATAAAGATCAACTGGAGGCTGAGCCAGCTTTTAAAAAAAAAAAATTTAATAGCTTGTGAGATAACACTGATTATTTCGAGGGTTTATGGCTTCAAAAATCTGGGATACATTGTTTTCAGTTTTCAGCGAAAACTTCCTGAATACAATCAATACAAATGCAACCATTACTGAAATTACAACCTGAAAAAATTCGCAAAAAACCCTGGAGTGCTTCAAAAATCTTCATGTGTGTTCTAGTGGAGAAAACCAAAGCATAATGGTACGTATTCTCGAAAAAGTCTAGCCAAAAGGAGATGTCTCCAAGAAACAAGTTGCATTTGCTATTGCAATATGCCAAATGATTCCAAATCCACATAATAAAGGTATTTTAATTAATGAAGTGTTAATTAAAAGCAAAATAGAAAAAAATAAGTTAAGTTTTAAAATTCTTCAAAGTATTATAGAGTTATTTGTTTTCTAATAAAATTTTATAAAAAAATTAAAAAGAAAATCAGATTTTTGGAAGGGAATTCAAGCAATGAAGATCAAGAAATACATGAGTATAAAAATATTGAATTTCAAAGTATTCTGGAGGAAGTAGAAAATGATGAAAATGATCCAGGATTGCAATTGTAAAAATGTAGAAATAGAAAGGTCTACTTTAGCAATGAGTGATATAAACATAATTGATTAATAAAAATATGTAAAAAAAGTAATTTTCAATAAATAAATTTTTAAAAATAAATATTTTAATAATAATGAAAAATTATTTTATTACAATTTAAACATTCGAATTCTCTGGAGTTGTATATATAGTCTTTGCTCCAGAAAATTCTAATGATTATGAAGTGTCTCTAGAGTTTTACACCCAAAAATCTCTGAAGATTTCTATCAAAAAATTTCCTGATACTTTATTAAAGTCTATCAAGAAGATTTTCACCAAAGCTATCACCAATAGACTCACAAAAGTTCTAGCAGAGTATGATATTCTCGTAGAACAAAACTAGACAGTACTTCCCAACCAGAGCACTAGGGAACCTATTAGTATACTCAATAGCATACTCGAAGATGCGAGAGAATCTCACAAACTATGTTATATGCTCTTTCAAGATATGAGTAAGGCATATGACACAGTCAACATCAATTCCCTCACCCTTATTATGCACAAAATCAGAATTTCTAAAGCAATAATAAAGATCATTCAAGAATGCTTTACTAATAAAGAAAATGTAGTGATCACATACTTTGGCAAGATGAAACCATACTAAGTCCAAGAGAACATTGATCAATGAGACACAATCTCTCCTATTCTCTGGAGAATTTACTATAATCCGCTAATCAGTAAAATTGGTGAAATGGCAGGATACTCACTTCAAACACATCTTCAAAATCCTAACAGTCTAACACTCTCCAAGATCAATATATCTGTAGTTGCATATATGGATAGCACCACATTTACATATAACTCAAAACAAAGATGATCTAAATGACATTATAAATATGAGCAACTCTTTTTACCAGTTAAATGATATAATAGTTAACCCACACAAGTTAGAACTCCTAATTATAAATGATAGATGCACCAACATCACAATCAATAATTAGGTAATCAAACCAATAGATAAACAAAATGCAATCAGAATTTTAGGAGTATGGCATAAAGTCAAAGCTGGCAAAAAGTTCCAAAGGAAACTGATTTGGAAAAAGATCAACTCAATTTGTAGTGTCACAGAAAGAAAAGTGAGTAATGACAAGATGCACAAATATATTATCAATGGGATCCTCTTCCCTACAATTGAATACCTACTAAATGACCTCATACTCAATACTATTGAGATAGAAAAAATTGACAAAAGAATCAAATGTAACATTAAATATAAGGCCCACCTAGCACTTTCAACTTCTGATTTAATTTTATACCTTAAAACCCACTATAGCATCCACAATCTCGCAACTAGATAATACAAAAACACATGGCAAACCTACAGGACCTTTACTATAGCACCAATTCAGCAGAATACATATGTCACAATTATATGCAGAATCTTCAGTAACACACTTGGCAAAATATTAATATCCTTCAAGACTATCCACGGATCTTAAAAAAGGACATAATCTATACCAAAACATACTCCGAAATATCCAGAATAACAAGATAACAGTTATAACCCAAGATATACTCAAAACCTCCAACCAGCTATATCACATTAGTGAAATAGTGAATCACGAATGGCTCGATAAATATAGGGCCTTTCTGAGAGGACACAGAATCAAATATATTGAACAAGTTATTAGCACATATAGGACATGACCACTACTTTGGCACCAAGTCAGTGGGTTCCACAATAAAACAAACAAGCAAAGAGAACCCAACTGGTACAAAGAATTCATAAGTATCATAACAAACTATTTACACTATCCTGCAAACTCAAACACACTCAATATTCTAAGCCAAATCGAGCTAGTAACTCCAACATAAACATATCTGCGTGGTATACCACTCTAATCACAATAAGCTCATAATTGGAAAAAAATCAGTAACACCCACAAATATATTAAACTCTGACATTACCAACACACCAATTATTCTCCCCTTATAACATGCTCTAGATATGAACTAACAAACACAATGGATGGCAGAAGCAATAACTGTTTCATTAATATACACAACCATAATCTGGCAAACATTCCAGTATCTATCACTATGTGATCCAACTCAGAAAGCAGTAACGAATCCACACTCAGGGCACATATATTCACAGAAAGCATCATGAAATAGTAGATCCAATCCAATTAACTCATCGATACAGTAATAGTAGACCCCAACCCAAAGCATATCTCAAAACTGAAACTTTTTCTAGAACTTCTTGACAATATGTCTAAATGCATAAAAGAAATAAGCAATAGAGTCAAGAGCACAGATACTGTCGATATATACTGCAACAATTTATACAATCCTATATAAAACACAAACCTTATAGGCACAGAAATTGTCCTTCAGAATAACAACACCTAAACAGAGTTTACCGCATGTATAACAACTAGAGGATTCAGTACTATATCTGAACTATTAACTATAATAATAGTCATCAACCTAACAGGACACAATATCAGATATCACATATACACTGACTTAGCCACTGATATAAGTGAAATCCAGAAAGTACAAGAAAAAGAAATCAAAAAATGAAACCATCTCCACATTACAGAGGCAATCTAAGATACAATCAAGTTAAGACAGTTGAATATCACTTGACACAAGGTCATCAAGGATAATATTTCTGAAGAACACAATACTACAGACAAACTAGTCAGAAACACCCTAAACAATTCTACTCTAGCATATATAGCCAACTTCACAGAGTATGTTAGAAATATTAACCTCATTATCTACAAGCTTCTCAACCACAAACTCACTCAAAACATCAGGAAAAGCATCAGTGTCATCCAACAAATACAACAAACTCTCACTTGGAACACATTCAAATGAAATCTAGACCTAATACAAGAACTATAAGACAAAACTGACTAGGAAAACTATACTCTCTTTCTTTAACCCTCCAACCTCAACACCCCGCTGTGCAACTCATGGGACCAAAGAATCCATATCTTTTTTTTAAAACATGGAACAGAGAACTTCCTACAATGAATACTCTAAACAAATGCTACCCCGACACATTCACTACAAATAAATACTTCAGATGCTCAAAAATTGAAGATCACAATCATTCTTTCTACTGCAACAAACATGACCTAGATATCCAAAAGCTTATTGACAACACAATTAGTTGAGAAATCTCTGTGAGAAGAAAGAAACCTGTAAAAATGAATCTCAAAACCACAATTATTACAGAACTCAAAAACAGTAATATACAGTATGTGATATCCTCATTAGAGGTGGTATCACAAAACAAATTACCCAACTCATCAAATCACAGTTAGAATTCAACAAAGTAAAGGAAACAATCTGAGGTATAATAAACTGCATCAGGTTCACTATCTTTAATATATGAAAGAACAAATGTCAGCACTTCCATAAATGAATAAAGAAAGAGGGGATTAACTCAAAACCAAACAGATCTCACAAAACCAAAAAAGGCACTAGATGACAAATGCAACAAACCCATATTTTGACAGATCCAAAACTCCTTCTCAATATTCTCAATGTTAACAAATCCATCTTTGATATTTTCAAATTGCATACTAATAGAGCCTAGGCATGTTAGTTTCTCTTTAGAGAAACAACAAGTCACAGGGGATTTATACAAACTGGCTTTTTTAGATGTTAAATGGGATCAATATATAGAAAAACAAGATTGCAAAATTTCTTTGTAATTAAAGTAATATGTACTCTTTTATATCTAATAAAGTGAACCTATCTTGATGCTAATAAAAAAAAATAAATAAAAAAAAAATAAATAAAAATTTTAAATATTTTTCATATTCTTGATTTGCATTTTTTTTTTTTTAATAAACAGGATAGACCATTTTATTGAAGTTTAATAGACAAGTACATTTATTCAGAGAGGCTATACTCCAGATAAAATTTAAACCTATCTATTATTTGACAATAAAATACATTAATAAGGATCCTTGCTATCTGCCAGATACAATTTCAAGAGGCCAGCATACTCGAAGTGCCATGGGGTTTCATCCTCCAGAAAAGGTAAAAAAAAAACAAAGGATAGGCGGATTTATCTAAATCTATGGTCATATATACAAAGTAGATTCCAATAAACTAATTAACTATGAAAAAAACCCCTTAAAATAGTTAATAGTGATGAGAATATGTTTAAAGATCTAAATTAGTGGTGTGGAGAGAAGATTTGTAGATGATGTCATGTGTTCCTTAGTTTTCAGATGCTATCACCCCTATTTGTGAGTTCAAAAAGAAACTTTAACCAATAGATAAGTTACTGTGCAACTCATACAGGGAAAAGAAACTTTTACTTAAGTCCACTCTATCCAATATTTCTATTGAATGTGCTTGTCATTAATGCACTCAGAGTGATAGTATTGGTGTAATACCCCATGTTATCTTGCAATAACTCCCAGCAATATCCATGTGCCAGCTTGTTAGTCATTTCAGATGGTGTTATTAATTCCCAAGTCAAGTACCAGTGTCGCTCAATTTAACTTTACCTAAGATTGCCTCAGTACTGTGGAAAACTCTTCCATGTCCCTTTGGTGAAATTACTCTCCAGCCAGGTTTCAACTATATATGGGAGTAAACTACTCTTGCTGAGAATTCTTTAGGATGGTCTTTTGTACAGTCAAATTGGTGGGTAGGTTATGAAAGCAAGCTCCTCTTGATGTGGTTGGGTGATTTTTATCTTTCAAGGTGGAAGGGATTCTAACTCTGTGGGAGAAAGGGTTGGGGATAATGGTGTATATATAGCTGTGTAGATCATTCAATGTAGTATGTTCTACCTTGCCATAAGTCCTTTTTACTCCAATGCAGTAAAGTCGAAAGACATTCTCTAGGTCTCTATATCCTAAAAGTTGAGCTAACTGGTTTTACAGCTGTATGTTTCATTCTTTTTCCTGATAAAAGCCAAAGACATGATAGGGAACAGTATCCTATATCCACACGTGCCAAACCCATGCGACTTATGGTGGATCCCAAGTTCTTATGGAACTGAGGAAATGTATTCAGATATGTGGAATGACCAATGAGAGCTTGTTTACATTCTTGTACTGATGTGATTCTGCTGGATCAATTAAATCATGAGAAACTTTGTGCTACTTAGAATTTAGGGTCAAACTGAGATAAGAAAAAATCCCCAGAAATGACCAAGAAAGAGCACTATTAGAGCCACACTAGTGATAAAGAGAGTGAGTATAGTGCATTTGCGATAACTCTCTATATCAATCAAATAAACTTTGTGATATTTCTCTATAAAAGGAGAGGTAGTAGAGCATCAGTTCTTCTTCCCTTCAGAACTTTCTTCTGTGGTTTTTATTTACTTAGAAATAATGTTGTACATATAATGATTTTATATATGGTAAATATATTACATACTATATATACTAACTAGCCCATTAAGAGAAACCACATAACACTCACTTAATTTTTTCTAGAACAATTTTATAGAGTAATTGAGTTATCAAACCATTGTATATTCTCTAACCTGTTTCCAGATTTGGGATTTCGGCATGGTCGCGGATTTCTCCTCCCACCAAGGTCTCCCAATGGTTCATCACAGGCAAGTTTGACCATACTTTTAAGCATTCCACCAGTACAATTTTTGCTCTCTTCAGAACTTTAAACCTTCTGACTTGATAACTTCTTGCAGTTGGTAAGATCATTAAGGTACCTGGCGCCAATCCAGTTTTCATTCTGGTTGATCGTGAGATCAGCCCCATTTTTCTCCACCTTATCAGGATACTGATTAGATACTGATCATCTCACAACACCTGTAAACCGGCCTGATCTAGTAAGGTCAGATACTGGTGACACCATGTGACAGTGGATTCTTCCATTTCAGCTATTGGTAAGATAACCAGGTTTATGCCCAATAATATTTTACTGTCACCCAATGGAGTACTGGATTCATTGTGATGCGATATTTCACTTGGCCCCCATGTGGTATTGAACTTTGGACCTTGTGATTGCAACCTGGGATCACTACCACTGTGCTATTGACCCACAGGTTTGATTTGCATTTTTTAATCATTCAGCTTCTTGATTTTCAATAATTTTTTTGATCTGATTAAATCATTCATCAATTAAATTTTCAATTGATTGGTTTCTTTGCATCTCAAACATTTTAAAATTTTTGAATCTATTAAATTTTAATTATGAGTATACACATATTTATATATTTCAAAATATAATAGAATAAAATCAATCATTATCAATCATTAAATTATTAGGTGTCAACTTATCAATTTTCAATCTTTTTGATTCATGCTCATCCAGATATTCTATCTCTTGATCCCATTTCTTTGTATGCTATTTTTTCAACCTCTCGTATTCATCACCCTTCTAATACTTGTTATATATCAACAATAAATTATTAACAATCTCATAATACTCACCAATAATATCCAATACATTAATCTCTACCTTCAAATATACATTACCTTTCTTCTCATATAAATCAGATATCTGATTATTATATATATATTGTTTCACATCTTCCAATAAAATACTTTCAAAAAACTTGACATCAAATCTTTCACCAACAAATTCATTCACATCTCCATTTCAAATACCCATTTGATATGCTTCTCAAAATTATCTTCCTTCAAATTAATTACATAACCATGAAAATAATCAACTGATCTATCAAATCTTCGATACAATGCCTTTCAATATCTCGAATTCTTCTTTTCCTTTCCATTAAACTCATACATTCTTCCAAATTCATAAATATTATCAAATAAAAGATTAGATGTCAATATATTAAACTTGGATACCACATTTACCAATGACTTGAATTTTTCAGGAATCACCACTGTATTCCTCTCACAAATATTCAAGAGATCCTCATATCTTATTGAATTGTAACTAAACTCCTTCATAATGATATACAATTGATTCTCATATTCATTAAAATACTTGACATTCTTCAATTTGAAACATGTTTCTTCTTCACCTAACAATAATCCAACAAATTTGCATAAGATCATTGTTTTCCCAGTGTTCAAATCTTCATAAAGAAAAAATTATGAGAAAAGAATATCTTTTCCAAAATTTGTTTCATCAATTCCTTTTCACTCATCTTTTCTGCTATCTTTAAAGTCACAAATATTGATTGAGTTACCAGTTCCTTGTTGTCCATAATATTAAGAATCTCTTTTCTTACTATTGATTAATCAGCTTTAATTTGATTCTGAGATTCAGCAATTATCTCTCGATCTCTTAATAAAGTATCCTGAAGATCTTTTTTTATCCCTTTTCCATATTCACTGGAGTATTTACCTCAATCCACCATATCTCAGGATCAATGCTCCTATTATATCATGTCAACATATGATACTATATACAATTCTCAACACACTTTAAACAAAACTTGAACAAATCATAATAGTCACATTTGCATTCGTAACAACTACATCTCGAAGTTCCATCCCTATTCAAACAATCTGACTTATGTTTATGAAACTTGCATTTATTATAAACCTTCTTGCAATAAAGAATACAATTTATCTTATCCTTGGCATTCACAAATCCCATATGTATTGAATGAAACTTGAAGATTTCCTTGATTTTTCTCAATAATATCTTTTCGCAAATTTCTTTTGACAGAGTTTCATTATCATTCATAATGACTTCACACTTTTTATATTTTTTTTGAATTTCTTAATGTCCATTTCACATACTCCTTGCCTTGCTCCTTGTAATAACCAATACCAAATTGCTCAAAAAATTTAACATATTCCTATATATAAAGACCCTCAAGCTCTGTGTTCTCAAATTGAAATACCACATATCAAATCTTCTCCTTATTATCTTGATAAATATCTTTGATCTTTTGTTTATATATATCAATAAATTCTTATTCAGATAAAGAAGGTTCCTTTCCAGATATGAACAATGTGAAATTACAATAAATAAATCGATCACATTTTTTGTCTTTTGATGACATTTTTTTTATTTTTTTTTTTAATAGTCAATAAATCTTCATTTTATACTTTATTTGTATATGCATATCAAAATCTCATTCAAATTTAAATCTACATCTAATCTATCTGATTTCATTTACAAGATTAAAAATTTAAAATTATCAAAACAATAATCTAATCACAATTTTATATGCTATAGAAAAAAAATACCTGCAAACTGTCTACATGCTATAGAAAAAAAATATCCTCAAACTGTTTATATGCTATAGAAAAAAATTACCTATGAACTGTCTACATGCTATAGAAAAAAATACCCACAAATTGTCTACATGCTATAGAAAAAAAATAACTGCAAACTATCTCGCAAAGATATATAAAATTTTGTCCAAAACACTGTGATTGAATAAATTTATCAGGCTATAAAAGAATTATCAATTAGTAAATTTATCTGACATAATACAAGCAATTAAATTTGCAGATTCCTCTATCTGAAAATCTGCCCTTTCCACACTATTAGATATCTCAAAGTCTCATTCGCAACCTGCCCATCACTTTGACTGATTATCAACCTTATCTATTGTAATCCCAAAATCATGCATAAATTTTTGGCCAAATTTATTTGTCTAAGAATAATTAATTGACTAAAAAAGTGTATAAGAAAAGAGATTACAACTGATTGACAAAATTAATTGATTTTTTTTTTTTATCACAAAGTAATACTAAATGAATCTAATTAGTTCATTTTTTAATCCTGCATTTCTAAAAATAATTCATAAAGACTTTAGCAAGAAAGTATAAAACTTTTTGTGAACATCTTTTTTGTGTGTGGTCGAGAATCAGTAGAAAGAGTACATAAATATATTAATAATATTTAACATAATAAATAAATAATAATAATATTTTTTTTTAAAAAAAAACTCTTTTCACTGATCCTCTGACCACACACAAAAAAGATGTTCACAAGAAGTTTTATAC
>CAJVPT010005370.1:0-12269 GCA_910592055.1 Acaulospora colombiana | reverse complement strand
CAAAATCACTATCTGCGATCCTCATCAAATTGTCATATAGAGACAGATCATTCTTCCGCTCTTTCACTCAAACAAACAAGATTAAAGGAAATCATCAAAAGGAGTATAAAGCTATTGAAAAAGAGTTTCACAACAACTATATGAATAAATACAATATTGGATATATTAATCGGACCATGAAGAAAAAAATTCGAATCATTCTCAATAGATCCATCTTGGTCACATTTCTCAGATCGACCAATCTTTCTCTTCTTCGTCATTGGCAGGCAGCTGAATTACTGGAATTTGGCTTTAACTTCTTTATCGATCCTACCATGGAAAAAATTGACTACAAGGAAATCCTGACTCAGACTGAGGAACAAATCAAAAATAAACTTCTGACTCTCCCCACAGATTCCTCTAATATACCTTCAAGAATCAAAATAAAACTCTCCCATCCCTTGTCCTTAAGTAATCCCAGCTTTACAGGTGCTATAGCCAAAGCTCTTAAAAGTTTTTACAATTTTGATCTTCTTCTCAACAACTATTTCAAACAATGTCCCAATTTACCTGAAGATTCAAATAACCTTCCAAGTGAATTACAAGGAGAATTTCTTATCAGAAAGAGATCCAAACTCCGAAATCTAAAAGACCTGATTAAGCCATCCAGGGAATTATACTACGTACCCTCAAAACTTCCAGACTCATACTTTGATCTTTTTCTATCAAAATCACCACTTCCAAACTCGTATCAACAACTTCCTAAGAATCTATCAATTATGTTCCCCATCCCAAATGACCCAACACAAATCCGTCATGCAATTACCAACCTCAAACAACATAACTTTGCAGTTCAATTCTTGCCAAATAACTATCTCATCCAAAAACTTCCACTTTCATTACCACACTGGTACAGTGAAAATACCGATATCTCACTCCCATCACAGATCAAGAACAAGTTAACACACTACTCCAACAACTTTCCCCATATTACTCTTATTCCCTTCCACTAAACTTAGAATGGATTGATCCATCACTCAAACAGCTCGACCGTCCCTCAATCCCAATGACTTTTCAGTTATTAAACAAATATTAGACATCACCAAAAAACTGCTTAATCGAAATAACCCAACTTTTAATGAACATATCAAAAAAATCAAATCATTATTCTATGGTCCAATTCCTAGAGAATGGATTACTCCCTATCTCCCAGAACTTCCAAGTATTGAATTAACCGCTGAAATCCTAAAGGAAAAGAATATTGAGATGGCCCTTCCCATTAAAGACAATGAGAATTTTAACAAAAACTTAACAATTCTTAAAAATCTTTTCTACTTCCACATTCTTCCTGATGAATTTATAGTAGAATCAGAGTTGCCTGATCCCGAAGCAGCTTTTCTTCCCAAGTTTTATCAATAATTGAATCCATATCTAATAATAGTCACTTTTTAGAAACCCATATTTCATTACCCTCTTACAAACACCCTTCTAACAATTTATCATCTTTTTACAAACCAAGCCTCCAACACCTACTCATACATTTAACACCCAAGGCACCAAAAATAAAAAAAAATCTTCTTACAATTCTGTCCTAAACATTCAAGGATTGAATCAATCAGGAAAACTGTAATGTCTAATTTCATTAATAGACAATCCCAGGAATATTCACATTCTTACTGAAACAAAACATACCCTATAAAAACCTCTATCTCAAAAACTTTACAATTACACAATTATAACTAGCATATTCATTGACTCCCCTAGCAATGAAACAGGCCTATTTATTCCTAAAAATCTATTATGTCACATTTTCAAAACACATGCTGAAAATAAATTCTGGTGTACAGCCCACCTAAAGTTCAAACCCAAAATAGATATCATCATTATAGCCCTATACTTACCACACGACAATGACCTTAGAGATAAAGCTATATTTTCTTTCAACAATTTACTATTATTATACCCTGAAGCAGAATTTATAATTGATGGGGACTTTAACATATATCCTATAAAAGCTCCAACCATAAATACTCCAACAAACAACTGGAAAAAAAAAATCTATCATCATATAAAAAATATGATTGATATAGCAAAAGCATTAAGAAAGGATCATCTTTATATTTACTACACAACAACAAGCATGTCGAGAATTGACTAGTTATGGATTACACCCAACTTAGCTAGCAAAATCCTAAGTTATAATGTCATAGAAAACAACTCCATATCAACAGATCATAAAATGATCAATGCTTGCTTCCAATGGTTTGAATACAAACCACAACACATTTCCTTTTCAACAAGAGCTTACCAATTTAACAAAGCTACAAAAGAACAGATAAAATCTCTGCAAGAAGATATTGATCTATATCTTTTCAATGACCCATATCCCACTTGAAACTCACTCGAAATTGCTATAAAAAAGCACTAAACTCAAATATTCCCATAAGAAAACAACAAACTCCATCAAAACCGCAACAAATATCTCCAGAAATAAACAAAGCCATCAAACAAATCAAGACAGCCCTGCAAAAATAAAAAACATCAGGAAGAAATTTAAAATCTCTTCAACAACCAGCCAAAAGTTTCCATAACAAAATCTCAACACTGCCACCCAGTTCTAGATCTCTTTCTAAAACATTCAAAATTCTTCTAAAGGAAAAACAAATCCAAATAGCTAAACATATTAGTAATCAAATTCAGAGAAACATTACCGATAATTTCACAAGATTTTGGTTTAAACCAAAGCAATACATCAAAATGGCCATGGGAGCTCTTAAACCCTCCCTTGACCTATTGATCCTTCATAATGGAAATGAACTTCAAGATGATCCAGAGATTCTTAATGACATAATTATCAATCACTATCAGAATTATCTAACCCCAAAGAACTTCAAAATGGAGGAGGAATGGGTCTCTGAATACAATCCAAAACAAAACATACAAACTGACTTATACAATAATCTGATGAAGAAAGTCATACTAGAAGAACTCATATCAACAATTGCAACATTTCATGGAAACAAGGCCCCCAGTCACACAAAAATTCCTTATGAATTATGGAAACATATAAGTTCAAATACATAAAAAATAGTTGTAAATCTCTTCACTGACATTTTGTTCAATAGTCACTCTCCTAGACACTGGAAAAGTTTCATTATTATACTTCTACTTAAGAAGCATATATGGTATCATAGTTTAAGGGACACATACTCCATCACCCTTATAGAAACAAGCAAAAAGATTTTCACAAAAATTTTGAACACTCAACTATCAAACATTATTCTGAACAACAATATTCTTTCATCATCCAATTTTACCAGTACAAAAAACCAAAGCACTTTGGAACCTATAGCTATCCTGAGATCCTTAATTAGCTTTTCATACAACTTTAACAAGAATTACTGGCTGGCATTATTTGATATCTCAAAAGTCTACGACTCAGTCAATTTAAAAAGTTTGGAACTAGCCCTCACCCAAATAAAGACTTCAACAAATTTTAACAAACTAATCTTAAATCTCTTAAAAAAATGCTCTATCTAATTCATTGCACATTATAGTCTGACTCCTCAAATAGTTGTATTCCAAGGCTTAGATCAAGGTGAAACAATAGCCCCATTACTCTGGACAATATTTTATGATCCAGTCATCTCCAGAATTCATAACACCCGACCACAATCAGACAAAATATTTGCATATATTGATAACATAGCAATATTCTCTCATTCCTTAGAACCACTACAGGCAGCAACAGATATATTCACTTTATTTCTAAAAATGAACAACATAACATGTAACAAAACAAAAACTGACCTGATCACCAGTCACTTCATTAAAAATGATAAAAGAAAACAAAGCTTAATAGTATGTAGAAGACACACACATCATACCAAAACCTTTCAACCAGCCAATTAAATACTTAGGCATATACTTAACTGGAAAGTCTCCAGACATGGCCACGAAGAGAAACTTACTAGATAAAACAAGTAAATTCGCTAAATGCATATCCCAACAAAAGCGATGGAATGGCTCTATCACCAAGCAGGTCTCACAATGAATCATTCCAGCTCAACTTGAGTATGCCCTCCAAATAACTTCACTAAAAAAAAGTAATCTCAATAAATTACAAGTGACTACAAACAAAGTAATTAAAACAAAACTAAGTGTTGAACGCATCATTATCAACAAAATGGTCTATTCTCAAGCTGGCTTGAATCTCACTTCATTGAGTGATCGCAAAAGTCAAACTCTTATCAAGCTCCTGGTTATGACCTTAGCAAGCCCAATCACTTTTCTATTTATCAAAAAAGAAATCCACTCAATCCAAGCCAGCTCAGCCATCTGGGAATACCCTCTATGCAAACCCCATTTATTCAAATTCTCATGAATTACTGAAGCAGCCTTACTCTTACATAAATATCACATCAATATTTGCTCTACATAATGCCCTTTTGAGAATAGTGATGCACATTTCTCGATAGGAGTACATACTAGCATTCCAAAAACAACAGCACTTCATCTATACAAACAGAATATGAGATCGATCAAACAACTTTTTTGTTTCAACTCTATAGTCAAAAATTTAAGAAACAAATTCCACACAAAAGTGGGGAAGATCAATCCAGGACCAATACCTACATGGTTCTCAAATATAGCCAATATATTTCCACCCATTAAGGGTAGCATGCTCCCGAAATCTAATCCAACCCCATTGTTCCGAGCCTTCAACACAATAGACCAATCTCCTGAATTTATAAAATCATGCAGAAATAATAGAAACACATCAACTATTAAAGGATGTCATCATATACTTGAACCCCACATATATCAGATAGTATCATGCCACTGCTCTTCTTAGTCATGTATAATTTCCCAACCTATAATTAAAGTAATATCACTATGGTATAAGAAAAAAAAACAATTCCTTTCAACTGTTGAATAATTTAGAAGAAATCAAAGCTCAACTTTTGTTGACATAACCTGTTTTACTATCTTTTATAATTATCTCACCTGATCAAGCTAAAATAACAAGTGCACCTAATAAGATAGCTATAACTCAACATTTACAACTTATCTGCCTAAAAAAATCATCAACTCGAATATTATTCTCCAACCTTTCTAATTCACCAAATGAAATCTGGACCATTTTGATAAATCAAATTGAAACAGCTGACTCAAATACAACTATCAAATGTCACCTTCCCATAAATCTATTGTCTCCCCTCCCCTCATACATAAATAAACAGATTAGAGTTCCTTATAGTCACTTTATTAATTATTGTCAAAATCTAGCCAAAACAAAAAAGATCATGCTGGAGTTCTCAAAAGAAAAAAACTCAATTGAGTTATCAGCTAATCATACAATCTCGCCACTTCTACCTATCAACTTTAATAACTATAATCCATCTCCATGTATTAATAGTAAAATAGGTATCAGTATCATATATTGGATCAAATTAATTAACAATTCTTGCAATTTAATTGCAGCCACTCTTAGTACCAACATGTTTCACAAACCTGAAACTATTGATGAACTTAAAATACTCAAATTAGCAAACAAGCAATGCTGATCTGCTGACAAAACAAAATTCAGAACTTTAGCAACATTCTAAAAAAAACTACTTCTTAACTCTTTACCCATAAGATCTAAACTCAACAAATGATATCCATTACTCTACCCAAATACCAAATGTCCTAGATGGAAAGCAAAAAAACTCAGCACTTTTTTTAAAGTATTAATTAACAAACAGTCAACAAAAAGTCCCTTAACATGCAACCTTAATAATCTTCACCAGTTTAATAATGGTGTCATATTACTTAAAATAGCATTAGGAGCCTCTAATCAATTCTCTAACCAACTCAACAAACCAAAACACAAAGCACAATTAGCCAACAAATCTCTTAAAATTCTTAACAAGATCTGAAAACAATGATCTGTCGCAGTGAACACAGTTCCTCTTAATGGAATCAAATAGAAACCCACCAAGGCAATACTTTCTACCTCCAACAGCAATAATATTACCTACAAAGATTTTCTTCTTGAACAAATAATACAGACATCAAACTACTATAACAATGCTACTAGCCTATCTATTTTTACTCCATCAATAATATCATTGTTTTCAAATGAGCATTAGTCATTCGACCTTTGCATGATGCACCCAGTTAATGACTGGTAGTTTGTTATAGAAAGCAAATTGCAATAGGCTATAGTTAATTTACAATGTAAAGATTATTAATGTCAAGCTAATGAATTAAATTTCTAATAAAAGCCCGCATTTAATGCTTATTTGCGATAAAAAAAAAAAAAAAAAAAAGAAGTCCAAGCAGGTATCGAAAATGAGGTAGTCAAAGAACTGGACAGAACAGAGCAAGCAAGATTTTTGGGGATCTAGACAAGTAATCAAAAAACAGTAATCGAGCTCAAAGAAAGAGTACTTAAAGAAATACATATGGTTACTAGGGCCCTCAAAAACAAAAAAGTGACAGATAAACAAGCACTCTATATTCTGAATAGGGTATTAATACCAAAAATAGAATTCAAAATGCAACATAGCATATTGTCCTGAAAGATATACAATATATTAACAACAGTATACAAAAAACTTTTCAAAAACAAAAGTTTATTATGCAGATCTATGCCCAATAGCATAATACACCATCCAAAAATTCACAATTTGAAGAGTATTTGAATGTTACAGAGAGAAATCCAGATAACTGGATTGTGCAACAGATTGAATGATCTTGGATCGGCAGGGATCACAACAATTATAAGGCTCAAACAGGCACAAATTAAATATTGGGAACCACTTAACCTATTGATTTACAGCTCTCTTAATCATCTCCCAGGCAAAGGCAACTTCTCACTCCAAGTAACCAAGCTAGCTAAGAATATAGGAATAACTTTCCATGGTTAAAAATGGCATAATATTTTTGAATGGGAAAGGGAAACAGTCTAATTAAAGAATACCTTTTACCTGATGAGTACTATAATGCCATTCCGTCATTAAGAAATAACAAGCTGATGTATATAGATCAACTTGTTGATAATGAGGCAAATGAATTTAGAAAATGGTGAATACTTTAACTTATTCAAAAAACAGGAAAAGGTTCCATTTCAGAATGGTTCTTAACTATAAACAAGATGCTCTCCGGAAATCTTTTGAACCAGCTCATAGAATCTTGAGAAATAGATTAGACAAAATGGGAACCAGTATACCCTAAAGCATATATCGATTGAGACAAAAGACAGAAGATATGGGTAGTCAAAAAGAATTCTAACCATCAACTGTCTTGAGGAAAGCTGGTACACAAAGGGACAAGAAATAAAGTAAAGATCCAACATTATAGCTGTCAGGACAATGAAAACAACCAGGAAACAAATTTGATAAAATGCTTAGGTTGCTTAGAGGGTTGTATTCAAGAAAATAGCTGTATAATAGAAAAGGATATAAATAAGATATACATGATACCATATCTCAATACAAGAAAAGATATCAGAAAAGTTCAGATGTTAACAATTCCAAGCTCCAAGATTTCACTAGAAAAAGCAATCAAAAGAGCAATATAAGATAATTGGGTAATAGTACGGGATTCTATCTTGCCGTCTCCTTCTCAGTGCACTAGAATAGACTATGTGGATATAGAAAATTGAAAAAAAACAATTATCAAAACAAGTGTTAAAGAATGAGTATATCATGATCACTTATTAGAGATATTTCAGCGTAATTAAGGATCCAATCAAAAGCTAACTTTCTATTCAAATGGCTTACTTGTCAATCATGGAAGTGATACAATGAAAATGGGAGCAGCATGGATTCAAATTAGTGAAGCAGGAAAGAAAAGCAGATTTCAAATGGGAGTAGATAATTGGCTCTTATTAACAAGAACAGAAATAACAGCAATAATCATGATACTCCTAGTAGTTCCAATAGGTAGCACAATTAAAATCTTCACAGATAGTCAAGCTTGCATCTCTAAATAGATATCAGTCAAGAAAGATGACCCAAAAAGAACACATAAAAGATAGCTAAAAGATAAAAACTGGTCATTATGGGTAGGAATAGTAGAGCTGGTCAAAAAAAAAAATCTAGATCTAAAGCTTACCAAGGTCAAGGTACATTCCAATAATCCCTATAATGACGAAGCAGATGCTTTAGCCAAAGGAGCCCTCAACTTGCCCACAATAGAATAGAAGGATCTCACTTCCTACAAAATCTCTATAGAAATCAAGTGGAAAGACAAGATACTAGATGATTCTATAAGACAATTTATCAAAAAAATAAATAACAAGATCACAGTATATCAATGGACAGCACAGAATAGAACTAAAAAGAAATGGAATTATCAGATCAAAAAACAGCAAGAATACACTTGAGATCTAGCATAGGAAAGAATGAATGGGCATACATGGGATACATCTTTCAAAGACTTACAGAGAAAGAGCTTTCTCATTAAATTAATGAGCGATGAGCTACCAACTCTGAGTAAGCTGGCAATAAGAAGGCCAGATCTGTATAAGCAAGTAAAATATATTGCATATGGTCTCCATAAAAAAAGAAATAATTAATCACCTGCTAGAATGTCCAGCTTATAAGAAACAGATGCAAGAAACATGGAATAAAGGTCTCAAAGGGGTTTTGAAGAACTTTAAAGAACTCCTACAAGAAAGAAAAAAGGAAGTAGCTGAGAAGAATGTGAGACTAATAATAGAAGATAGGAAAGAATTGGAAGAAATAGATAATTGGATATCCAGGCTGATAGAACAAGCTTCGACAACTAGCCAAGATATGTTGAGCTTTTTTGCAGGATTGATAAGAAGCAACCTTGTTTTCAAGATGGCAGATCTTAGATGCCATGGCAAAAGAATCAGAAAAGAAGCAAGAAAATGGATAAAGAAGATGCAGAGTACAGTATGCAACTGATTTTATAAGAAGGTTTGGAACGCAAGATGTGAAAAAATCATAGAATGGAAAAGAACATAGGGGATCCAAAGAAATTATAAGATAAAAAGACCTCCAAGTCTTCCTAGTCCAAAACCTATAACTGCATTGCAGAAAGAAGAGAAGCTCCATTAATAGAAGAAAGAAGATTAGAAGATCAAGGTTTCATAGATATCTTATCAAAAGAGGTTAGATTCGAAATAAAATAGTTGGGTTTTGAGTTCTGTCAAAACTGTAAAGAGTGATCTGTAGCAGTGACCTGCAGGCAATGATATTAAAAGTTGGAAGGGTCTTTACCTGAACTTTTAATGAAGTGAAAAATCACTCTCAAAGTTACACTTAAAGTAATTATTGAGATGAGTAAGCTAGTTAAAGTTTTAGCTTTAGCGATTCATACTATATGTACAGTTTACAATTATTTAATAAAGTATACATAACTAGCCTGACAGAGGATTAAAAAAAAAAAAAACCCCCAATAAGATTTATTGAAATTTTATAAACAAAGTAGATTAACTCTTATAACAAAAATAAATCAATAACAAATCTAATAAATAAGTAAATTAAATAAAAAAGTTCAATAACTCTTTTAATAAACAAGGTATTAAACTAGGATAATAATATATTAACTTTATAATATCTTATTGTGAAATGGAAGCTCAGCCTCGTTTATTAAATATCCGGTCAGATTTTCTACTACTACCTATCTAAAAAACCTAGACACTCCTATTTTTGGATCTTCAATCCTTCCAAATTCCTCCCAACTTATTTACCAGACTTGACTTGTTAGTTCCGTGAAAAGAAAAGTACATCTTTTAAATGGTTTTGATGGATATGGCACTGTAGCCAGTTTTGATATCTTTCCTGAATTTGTTTGTGTTTAACCGTATAGATTGTGCCTTTTATAGGAAGAAAAATTCACTTAGAACTGGAAAAGTAAAAACTCTATTTATATAAAACCAGAATGAAAATGATCAGTGTTTTCTTAGACCTGATAATGTTTTGAATCATAGATGATTTTTTCCATTCTATAAATCTTTCATATGATCCTCATGTGATATTGAACTATGGACCTTGTGATTGCGACCTGGAAGCACTACTACTGTGCTATAGATCCACAGGTCCCTTTATAATATCTTATATAAATAATATAAGCAAATCAAGATAAACAAATAATAAACAAATTAAAAATTTATCTTTTAATATATATAATTTATAAGATGATAAAGACATTATACTAATTGTAAAAAAAAAGAGAGCTTTTTATTCTTAATACTATAATTAAAATAATCAAAAAATATAATTAAAAAAAAAACTATAAATTACTCAAACCATTTTCAATATTTTTATCATATAAACAATATATTGAATCAAATTTCAAAGTCAATAAAATATTCAATATAAAATAGTACTTTAGTAAAAATTATAAATATAGTTTCAACCATTTTTTTAAAAGTTATAATTATTAAGCAATATATTTTTTATTTATAAGTTTTAAGATCAAAAAAGGAAAAAAACCTTTTGATATCTTTCTTGAAGAAAAAATATAGAAATATTTTTATACAAGACAACTTTGTAAATAATTTTTTTCAAATTGCACAATTAATATAGATCAAATAAAATCTTGAAAATCTTATAATAGAAAATCAAAATCTATAAGATAATTTTAAATTAAAAAAAGATATAAAAGATTAAATAATAGTTAAAGTTAAAATTTGAAATAATTTTGAAATTAAAATAAGTAATAAAAAGCTAAAAAATAAAATTAAATGAGTAATAAAAATCTGAAAAACAAAATTGAAATAAAGATTATTAAAAAAAAGTGAAAGAGAAAATATAGTTAATCAGATTTTTTACAATATATTAGAATCAAGTTATTCAATATAAATTTATTTTATAGTATATATATAAAGTAGAAATACTAAACTTGTGGATCAATAGTACAGTGATAGTACCCTCCAAGTTATCAAATATTGTTTTCAAGTTCAATACTACTGTGAAGTAGTACTGCCTAAGTCTAGTTGATACAAAAAGATCCTATCTATTTTATAATAATAATCACTGCCACTTATAGCCAAGATCCCATTCAATTATAGGATAACCAAAGATTATAAGATGCTTTAACTAGTTTTAGCATTGAAGTTATTTTGTTATAAGATAGATTCTAACAAGTTTCTGTAGATTTGTTGAAGATTTGTTTGTTATAAAAATTTTAGGGTACTAATAATAACTAAGTA
Organism: Acaulospora colombiana; assembly: GCA_910592055.1. Taxonomy (NCBI): domain Eukaryota; kingdom Fungi; phylum Glomeromycota; class Glomeromycetes; order Diversisporales; family Acaulosporaceae; genus Acaulospora; species Acaulospora colombiana. The sequence continues at coordinate 1,117 of CAJVPT010005370.1, read as the reverse complement.
TATTAATTAGAAGAGAGTCTCTATCAATTCAATATCCATTCAGGACTCTATATGGTCATCCCATAGACAGGCTGTAATATGTTATATAAAAAAAATACTCAAATAATATAAAATAACTTTTAAGACTTTATATGAATATTCCATAGATATGCTATAATAGATAGTGTAAAAAAAATATTTAGTGAAATGAGATATAAAAAAATCTCAAGTCCAAACTAACTTAATACAAATAATCTGAATATAGGCAAGGAGATAGTAGAGTTTTTTTTAGCAATACACTATATAGATTATAGTTGAAATATACTTAAAAAATAGGTTTATTGTAAGTATTAACTAAAATATATTGATAGGAAGATTGAAATTATAGAATTAATAATACAGTTTTTACAAATATATAATCTTCAGTTATATGCTATAGATCCATTAACTAATAATTTTAATAAACTGGATATCTGTTTACCTTTAAAATAAAAAATATATATACTATATATGTATATATTAAATATATTAATAGAGATAAAAAAGAAAAAAAGAAATTTATTTTATGACATCTTAAATTTGTTTAAGAATATACAACTATTTAAAAAAGACTTCTTTAATAATAATATTTGAACTATCTTTAATTTTAATAAAATAAAAGATACTTTGTAATATATAGAAAAGGTCAATAATAAATAAGAGAAAATTTTAATACTGATTTTTATATAAGAAGACAAATAAAAAATTTATATTCTTTTTCAGAAAAGAAATTTTTTAAAAAAGAAAAACAAAAACAAAACAAAACCATAATTGCTATACTAATTAATTTAAACTATAGCCATATATATTAAGAAATTAGAGCTGCTTTTTAAAAATATAAAAAGATTTTAAATAATTGTATTTATAACCACTCCTATTCTCAAAAAAAAAATCAAGGTTTAATTTATATTATATTAATCTTAAGACCTTAATTATAGATAGTTTATTTATATTAAAATAAAAATATTTAAAGATATCTTTATACAATATACAGTTGCTTCCAAAAGTTTGTGTCCACTTATTATGTTTTTATTATAAATTTCAACTTTGGTAATTTTTAAATCCTTAATTATACAATCAAAAATTATAAAATTCATAT
>CAJVPT010005369.1:0-12271 GCA_910592055.1 Acaulospora colombiana | reverse complement strand
ATATTTAATTTAATTTAGTTAAATTAAAGCAGCTATAGTTGAACATGCTTTGAAACAGATTCAAAATGTATCAAATCAGTTTCAAGTTGCTTTTGCATCGAATCTAAAACGGATTCAATTTCACTTTAGATTCAGATTCGGATTCAGATTTGAATTCGGATCAGATCAAACAGTTAAGGTTTCAAATCGAATCGGATCGGTTTAAAATGAAACAAATCCATATCCGATTCATATTTATAAAAATCGATCAGATCAAATCTAGTTAAAATCCGATCCGATTTAATCCGTTGTGATCACTAATTATAATATATAATTATAATATTTTTTTTCAATAATATTTAGGAGATATTTATGATATTAAATTAAAGATAGGTTTATAAAAGAGAAAACAAAATAAAAATCAAATGTTTTTTACTAGGAAACATTAAAATTTTTAAATTAATAACATTTCTTGAATTTTGTTTCTATTAAAGTAAATTTTATTTCTCAAAAAAATATGTATAAGTGATCTATATAAGAATTTATATATGGTTGAACTAAAAATTTATATATTATACTAAAAATATTTTTACTTGATAAATTTTGAATTACATTTGTGCTTTTTTCACATTTTTTTAATTCGATATTTAAAAAATATTACATTTTTACTTTAATCCTATAATTCAGACTTCTTGAAAGTCATACCATTATTTTAAAGTAAATTTTTTAATATTCAATATTTGATACTTGATCATGAAGTGCTATAGAAGGAAAGTGTAGTAATAACTTTTGAAGATATTTTTTAAATTGTTTTAAAAAAAATATCTTTTTTGTGTATAATCGGAGGATTATCATCACATCTAACCAGTCTATTAACACCTTCACCTTCGAAAAAACCATATTAATATACGTATATGTTTTATTAAAGTTGTTATAATTGAAATATAACATAATTTTAATAAATATAAATTCGTTTTTTTTTTTAAAAAAAAAAAAAAGAAAATGAATAATGGAATATTTATTTACCATTGCAAATGAGTTACTATGCTACTTTATTCGATAAGTATTGATTTTCCATTAAGATTAAGATTATAATGTAATTCTATCAACATTTGACATGAGAGTGACAGCGAAAACAGTTTGCGTTTACTTGCTACAGGCTTCTTTCACCATACGGACGCTGGTTGAGTATGAATCGAATGGAGGAGAATTAATAATAACGTTAGCGACCCCCGGAAATTTATGAATTCAATGTCCAAACCTGTCTTCAATAGTGGTAGACTTGTCGGTACGTGTCTAAATAGACATTCATTATTGTTATCGCTTTGGAAGACCTGATATAATTTCAGGAGTCGTGAGGTTTTTTTTGTTTTTTTTTTTTTTTTTACCTGAAAGTTAATCTTGGTATCGACACGAGGGGCACCAAGTTCATGAAACTTGTCAACGCATTTTCGGACCGCCTCCACAATCTGGTCGAACTTACCCTCTAGAAGATGCATATGGTTGATCAACGAGTATTGGACGAATAAAGAAAATGTAATTAAAACGAATCTCTATCAACAGACCAACGTTGGTGCCGCAAGCGTGCAAATTAGGGTGCAACCTTATAAAGAGGATAAATTAACGTTTGAGGTGAAGTTCCAGAAAAGATTCAATCTTTTTTTTTTTATTACTTACCCGGCCTCTTGAAGAATCTTTTGAACCTCGACAATGTACTAATAATTGAAAAGAAGGAATTCCGATTTCACACTTGCGGTAAGCCGATAAACTGGACGTAGGAGGACTAATTACCTTGGACGTATTGACTTCAGTACCAATCGGAACAATGCATAAATCAGCGATGACGTGACTGCTCTCGATGACGCGAGTCATTTTATCTGGTAGAGATTAGGACAAAAGCGCAAAAGTTGCTTATACAAGTGCGGAAATTCGAGCTATTTAAATGTTTACAGCAACTACTGCGGGAAACTTTGAACGCTGCTACATCATATATGTTTGACTCATCTTTAAAATATGATGGCATGTGAAATTCCAAAAATTCGTGAGAATTGATTGCTTCTTTAATTGGGGTGTCAATTGATAAACATGGTTGGTGAAATTTCATCATCAGCTTTTGTATACTTTTCTCGTGCATAAGGTTATCGATAGCCACGTAAATTGAATTACCGATCCACCTATAGGCCACAAGAGGAATTCGAGTCATCAATTTTACAATTGATTGCCAAATGTTATGTAATTAGGGATCGCACATAAATAGTAATGATGTGAATTATCCTGAGAAATCTCAAATTCTTGGGTTAAGAAATCTTCCCAAAGATTTGAACCTTTCCCGTAAAGATTATTTATTACCAAATCTTGACATCACAAATATGTATTATCCAAGCATTACAGTTACGTAATCACAGGACAGGTATAAGTTTATAAGGAAAAAAAAACCCGTTTATCTTCCGCTGCCTAAAAAAAATAACTTTATCCTCAACATTAAAAATGGAATCTCCAGATTCCCCTCAAGAGAGCGGCGATAATTCTTTTCCTAATGAGATTATCACATCAGATATCAAAGAGAAACTACGTGATTCTTTTCTGCGAGATTCTGCCAGGATTCTTAAAGAAGTGCCGCCCGATGATCACAATTACAAACTTTGGGACGTTTATGTTGGTGGGTTTACTTTTACACGTTTTTCATTAAAATCCTAATCTCGTAATGACCTCCTTTTTCTCTTTCTTTTTACAATCAGGCAAAGCCGGATTGGCGCTTTTATTCATGAGGATTCACGAACGTGATCCTGGTACATAAATTTCTAATTTCAATTTCATTTAATGCTATTTGGCTGTTCGATTTGACTTTCATAACATTTCATAGGATTCATGATCGGGTCAAAAAATGCGTTAACTATTGCGGATCAATATATCGACGGTGCCATCTCGTCATATACATCTAAACATAAAATATCGCCTTCGATTGTTGAACACGAATGTGGCTTCTTGTGTTCCGCAGTTGGGTTATACGCAGTTGCCGCTTATGGTATGTTGGTACTATCGTTTCCCTTTCTCCCATTATTCTTTAAAATTCACCGGAAAACCTATTATATCAGTCAAGCAGCATAAGGGAGATCAAGAATCGTCTCGTCGCTACGTGGGATTAATTCGATCACATTTTTCACACGCATGTTTCTCGGCATCCACGCCAAGCGAATTGTTATATGGTCGTGCCGGATTTCTTTACGCTCAAAAGTTCCTCTCCGGCACATTCGGTCCGTTAGAAGAACCTCATGTAAAACCTCTGGCCTCATCCATATTTGAAACGATCATTGAGGATGGTGTTAGGACCGCTAAAAGTTTTGCTCACAGAAAGATTCCATTACTATGGTTGTTCCATGGTAAACCGTACCTTGGTGCGGCCCATGGAATGGCCGGAATCCTCTCCATATTGTTGGCCCGTCCAGAAGATTGTCGCGATGATGAGAAACGAATCAGAGACACCGTGGATTTCGTATTATTTAATTGTCGTTCTGCCAACGGAAATTGGCCCGTCTCTGTCGATGATGAACGCGATAAGAGTTTGGTGCAATTTTGTCACGGAGCCCCCGGAATGTGTTTTCTGGCGTGTAAAGCTTATCAACATTATAAGGAAGAAAAGTAATAAAATTTTTTTTCGTTGGCCCCGCGCACGCGAATAATTCATTCCTGATCATCCTTCATTCATTCATGTCAGGTACATAAATCTCGCAATGGAAATTGCAGAGTATGTTTATTGTCACGGAATGATTCGTAAAGGAGTTGGTCTTTGTCACGGTGTTTCCGGTAACGCATACACATTTCTCTCGGTATATAAACTCACCGAAGATCCCAAATATTTACAATGGGCGTTGGAATATGCCGAAGTATGCACTCAGTGGGAGGAAAGAACTCGCAAGAATGAATTTCGACTTCCCGACAGGCCCTGGTCACTTTGGGAAGGTCTCGGCGGATCAGTATGGTAAGATGAAATGAATCTTTCTTTTTTCGTTTTTTTTTTTTTTTTTTTTTTTTTTTTTTTTTGACGAAATTATTCTTTCCATTATTCACAATGAATGCGACCAGGCTTTTGACGGACTTGCTGTATTGGAATGTTGGGGTGTTCAAAGGTTGCCCGGGGCTGACAGACGTCTGAGCAACAACAAACCTTTGCTTATTCTAAAAACCTCGAATGAATGATTAATTCAAGAATGCGTAATTAAAAAATTCGTTCGTGACTCCAGGTGTATCGATATTTGATGCGTCTGTATTTATATGTACATATAATAAAATGCTTTAGTTACACCATCGGTAATTTTCCGTTAGATGAAACGCCTTATAGTTTATTTATAGTATCATAAAAAAACACGCGCGTACCGTACGTACGCATCTTTTATTTCCAAATTCATGAAGAGGGAAATGCTCCTTTGTCGAACTTCTGCATACGGATGGATTGCATCATGAGCTTTATCACATTGCCTTGCATTTGACATTTGAGTAAACAAGAGGTTCATGTTACACACTGATCCGGTCCTACAGCACGTATGTACATATGTGCCATATAAATATTCCTTTTCGAACATAAAGAAAAAAAAAAAAAAGAAAAAAAAAAAAAAAAAAAAAATTTTTTTCCAACAGCAAACCTGCTTAGAACCCCTCTCCCTTCCCACAATGTCGCAAAAGGGAAGTTTGAAAAATTCAGAACAAGGTGGCAGCTTGCCCGTCCCCTCGGCGTCCTCCGCGTTCGAGCGCTACGGGTTGACCATCGCCGAGAATTTGTTCAAGAAACAAAAAAAAGTATTCGAGAAGTACGCCTCGGTGGAGGTCGAGGGACAAAAGTACATGAATCAAGACGATTTTATTTCGGCCATAGCTCCTGGGGAGGATTGGAAAAGGATTGAGAAAGAACAATATGGTATCTTATTTAAATTGGCGGATAATAGTAAAAAAGGTTTAATATCCCTTCAAGATTTTGTGGTATTCGAGAATTTACTTTCAAAACCTGATGTAGAATATGAAATCGCTTTCAGACTATTTGACATTGGTGGGACTGGGAAAATCACCTTGGATCAGTTTAAGACGATTTTGATATCAAACAGTGCACCCGACAGTGTTCCGTTCGACTTCGATTGTGAGCTGTTGAAGTTGTATGTCGGTCGGAATCCGGGAAAAAAAAACGAACTTACTTACGAGGAATTCACTCAACTATTGAAAGGATTACAGGAGGAACGACTACGCCAGGAGTTTAAGTACTATGATAAAGAGGGCTCTGGGTACATCTCTCCTGATGATTTCAAAAGGATCATCCTTTCCGTAGCCAGGCATAAGCTTTCGGATTATGTCGTTGAGAACCTGTCGACTTTATGTGACGAATCCACTGGAAACAAGATAAGCTACGCGAAGGTTGCGGCCTTTCACAATGTCATAAGACAGATGGATATGGTAGAGAGGATTGTTTCAAAGGCCATTTCGGATAGCGCCGATAAGAAGATCACCAGGAACGACTTTCTCAACACGGCGGCGAAGGAGACGAGATTCTCATCGTTCACCCCATTGGAGGCCGACATCATATTTCACTTTGCCGGATTGGAGAATTCCTCGGGAAGATCATCGAGACGCGATTTCGCTCAACTATGGGATCCCAAATGGAAGAAGCAGTCAGAATTAAAGCCGGCGGCCGATGTACCAGTAAAAGGTCGTACTGGACTTGGATGGGAGATCCTGCATCAGGTCTACTCGTTCGTCCTGGGCGCGATCGCCGGAGCTGTGGGTGCGACCGTCGTGTACCCCATTGATCTGGTGAAGACGCGTATGCAGAATCAGAGGTCGAAGGTGGTTGGCGAATTGCTGTATCGAAATAGTGTGGATTGCTTTCGAAAGGTTGTAAAGAACGAAGGTATACTTGGACTCTACAGCGGTCTTGGCCCTCAGCTGGTGGTGAGTAGATTTATTCCGATCTTCGAACGGTTATCTAGTTTCTCTTCTTTTGTTTTTTCTCTGCGTGATAGTGCTACACTGACCGAGTCTATCTCATCCCGATGACCCGACGTACCTCTCGTTTAGGGTGTGGCGCCGGAGAAGGCTATTAAATTGACTGTCAATGATTTCGCGCGATCTCGCCTGAGGAATAAGGAGACCGGTGAAATCACATTGGTTTCTGAGGTGTTTGCAGGTGGTATGGCGGGTGGTTGTCAAGTGGTACGTATCAGTCTTCTTACGAATTCTAACTACCTATGATCATTGTTTTCCACACTAGATCTAATTTGTGATTCGGCTTTTTTAGATATTCACCAATCCACTGGAAATCGTGAAGATTCGTCTTCAAGTGCAAGGTGAATTGGCGGAACGTCGTTCCGCGATTGCAATCGTGAAGAACCTTGGTCTCTTCGGTCTTTACAAAGGGGCAAACGCGTGCTTACTTCGTGACATACCATTCTCCGCCATATATTTTTCCTCGTACTCGCACATAAAGAAGGATGTGTTTGGCGAAGGGCCAGATAAAAAATTGGGTATAGGGGAATTGTTGTTTGCAGGTGCGGCGGCCGGGATGCCGGCGGCGTATCTCACAACGCCGGCCGATGTGATTAAAACTAGACTACAGGTGGAGGCGCGTGAAGGTCAAACCGCGTATAATGGTATAGCTGACGCCGCTAAAAAGATATTTAAAGAGGAGGGGTTCAAAGCATTCTTTAAGGGCGGACCGGCTCGTATTTTTAGGTCTTCGCCGCAATTCGGTACCACCCTGATGGTTTACGAATTGCTGCAAAGATGGTTCCCGTGGAATCGCGCAGAAGACAAGGTTGCAAAGATTACCGCAACGGAGACTGGAGATCTCGGTCACTTGAAAAGCAGGAATGCATTAAAGATTTTATTGGTATGTACCCGCCTCACTTCCTCTATCCATCTTAATTTTCACCCATCCCGCCCGAGAGATTGTACTGATGATCTCTCCCTGACCTTTCAAACTAGGATTTGGACTACAAGTTTGGGGTGGTGCCGAAAGGTCTTAATGTTTCTGGGGTGCCCGTGGCCACATCATCATCTTAGGCCACTAATAAATATCATTTCACATAGACGCCTACATATATCTCATGCATCACTATTTTTATTATTTATTTATATACACATTATATTATAGATTAAAATAACGTTGTAATTTTCAATCACACGTACTAGACTTTGGAATGTTGGGAGGATTGCATGTTGATGAGTACACATTGAAGAAGGAATTCATGATCGTTACTATTATTATGTATTCTTTTATGACAATTAACGAATTGTATAATCTATGTACAATGAATCACCTAACTGGTAATCGTGATTTCGTGTTCCACGAAAGCGCAAGTCAAATTATTGTCACGTAGATGGCATATCGGGTAAAGTTTTTTCGATTCATTGGACAGTCAGGCAAGCAAACAGATAAAATCCTCCTTCAACTACAACATTTCTTCTTTTGTGCTAATCAGTAAAACATCAAGTTCGGAAGAATAAAAAAATTCGACTTGGAATCAGTGTCCAAGTGATCAAACGTTTTCTTCTTCCTCTTGTGACAATGACTCATACTGTTCAACAGTGATGTTGCGTCGAGACCTTATCGCTTCCGACAAACTCCCGCCGTAATGAATCCAGGTCGCGAGTATGATCACGATCAGCATGACCGAAAGCACCATGCATTGAATAGACAGGTAATTCATTCCTTGCTGTTGGACTGCAACCCCGAGTAGGACCCTAAGGTGTCCGTCAAAAGAAAAATATCGATATGTCTTAATGAAACCAAACGTTCAAATATAAGTCGGCTGGTTACCCACCATGCGATCGCAGCGCTTGCAACACCGTCCCTTCTGCCCCCACTGAAGATGCCGGTCATAGTCCACGCCAACCCGACGACCGCAATGAGCCAAGCGCACGCGATAGCCACAAAGGCAAAAATTTCGTCGTCGCTGGTGAACACGATGAAACCGTTGTACGCGACGCCCGCTAGGGTAAAAGCGGCGTACATGGACAACGGAGTATTGACCAATGTGAAAATCTTGGTGACCTGACAAGAGGGATAGGACGCGGGCGAAAAGCGAACGATCATGTTATGGTGGAGCCTGTGGGTAACCAACAAACCAAGGAACATAAACAATTCACTCATGACGAAATTTTCCAACGTCTAATCGAAAGTGCGCAAGTGAATTCGCGTAAAATTGCCGTTAGTAATTTTTTCGAATGTGGCAACCGCGAAAATCCTTCGACTCACCCAAAAGAATAGCCAGCCACACATTAGAAGATTGCTTATGATAAGCAGGCTCCCGATCGTGTTCGTCACGAGACGCTGTATGATGAAGGCGTTGCTGAATTGCACGTAAAAGACGAAACCAAACAATAGCACATAGAGCGCAACCCAAAATGTTGCGAGAAAAACAAAGGAGGGAGAAAAGTATGTTATATGTGCATAATAGATGTCAACAAAGGAAGGATCTGATTTTAGAGAAATCGCGTTGGCGACAAAGAGAAGCAGGAGTGACAATATGTTGCCGGCGCGAATGAAATTTCTCTTGACCGGGTCGGACAACGGCATCTTGACCTTTGGTGGAAAAAACGAGAAAAGTTACACGTTCATATGAAATTTTTATAATCACATGATCACTTGAGGGTAATGCAAATATGAAGTCATATAATTACATACGCACATACGTCTTGCTTAAATATTATTAATCGCGTGGCAAAGCTGCGGAGGCTGCTAAATTGGGAACGCGCGGACTCGAAATTTTCAAAATCCCGCATAATGTGAAAGAGACGGGCTCGAAAATAATCCAAGATCCATCCGGCAAAACACGGACGAAAACGCACAAATCAGGAAAAGCGCGAAAAGTCAATCAAACAACAGGTAATGGTTACGGCACAATGATTTAAAGGGAGGATCCTGTAAATCACATGAAGCGGCTTCGCTTTAGTGGTCTCCGCCACACGTCATATCTAATCACGCACTCACATACGTACAGACATCCCTTATATACTGTGCAATTTCAGAATTTGGGGGTTGATAGACCGTTTCAGTGCATACGTATATGGTAAATTTAGTATCTAGTTATCGTCACAATTGACTTACGTATCATCTGGCAAAAAAGTCGTTTCTTTCTGGTCCCCTTCCAATCTCCATTTACTTGTTTGTCTGATTGTTTTCCGTTTTTCACGAAACCCCTCTGCTTTCTTGTTTCTTTTTTTTCTTCCATAACCTTAAGCAATGAGCATGAGTCCAGAGTAGTAAGTAGGAAAATTTTACTTGAAGTTGAGGACCTGAAAACTACTTTGCTTCCGGAAGTATTGTACTCTTAAAAGATTTTAAGGGTGACCTTTGGGTTTCAATTTGCCATAACTTTGGCGGTTAAAGCTAGACTCGGTGGAACTTGTTGATTATGACTGGTGCACTCTACTAGTGATGGCAAATCTTTAAATTATAATATACTCTGTGGCTTTAGAATATATATCGCGGTTTCCACCTTTCATCATCCATAGTTTCCTGCGCCACGCAATAAACAAGAAACTTGTCTACATAGTTGTGCTGTAACTAGTGACTCGGAATCAAATCCCACTTACACATTAGAAAAAAAACTGACGCAACAAAATCTTTATCTCTAGTGATTATCTTTTTAAACTCCTTTTGATCGGTGATTCCGGTGTTGGCAAGTCTTGTTTGCTTCTCCGATTCGCCGACGACACGTACACGGAGAGCTATATTAGCACCATCGGTGTAGACTTTGTAAGTGTCCTTGCATCCCGAGTTTCTACGTGTCGCGATCCATGCATTGTCAATTTCCCATAATTTTAACTATGTCCGTCTTCTCCCTTTTAGAAAATTCGTACCATCGAACTTGAAGGCAAAACTGTGAAGCTACAAATTGTGAGGATGCTTCCGAGGTTCCTTCGTTGTCTTCTAATCGTCTTTACTGAATATATATACATATATATGTGTGTATTTCTTTCGTTCTTATTTAGTGGGATACCGCAGGTCAAGAACGATTTCGAACGATTACTTCTTCTTATTACCGCGGAGCCCACGGTATCATTGTGGTCTACGATGTCACCGATCAGGATACCTTCACTAATGTGAAGCAGTGGCTTCAAGAAATTGATCGCTACGCTTGCGAAGGTGTCAACAAATTGTTGGTAGGAAACAAGAGCGATTTGCAGAATAAAAAGGTAGTAGAGTATACAGTTGCAAAGGTATGTGTTAACCATTGAACTTCTTTCACTTTTCACGAACCTGTTTACGACATTGACGTTCAAATTTTCCCCCAGGAATTTGCTGATCAATTGAATATCCCTTTCTTGGAAACATCTGCCAAGAATGCAACGAATGTGGAGCAAGCCTTCTTGACAATGGCAAAACAAATTAAAGACAGGTTCGTTATTTTTTCCCTTACATCATCACGTGTAATCCGGTGCGCGACGATATTAACGGTGTGACCATATTCCACGATGATAGGATGGGTACGACCACTGTTTCCCCCGGAACCACCAGTCAAACCCTTAAAGTGGGTCCAGGCACAGGCACATCAGTACCTCAACCATCCAGCGGAGGATGTTGTTAGATTATTAGTAACCAGTTGATTTTATGACAGGAAGGATTGGTTTAAGATTGACAAGGCTTTTATGCTTTTTGGTGAATTCTTCGTCTTTTCATTTGTTCCGCCCCGATTGTGTGAATATATTTGTCCCTCGACCATTTTCAATGCTACATCGTTTCGATACGCAGTTTTTACAGGTGAACATTCGCTTCTATTAGTGGCTGGCGTTTTATAATATATATTTCCGACGAGGTGTATTTTTCATCTTTTGATGGATTATTAAATTTACTAAGGAAGGGGTTTCTGTAACTTTAGATGTATCGTAGTTATGAATTCATGACACTCTTTTTCAACCACGAGTGTAATTTACTGATATATATATATAATTTCTTCAATTTTATTTCTCATTTTTACATTTTACTTTTTAGTTTGGTTGGATCATATAATGTTGTGACAATGTTTATCATATACAGTAATAATCAACTGCCACATTCTAATTGTTGTGCATCTAGGAGGATAGAAATAATTTAAATTGTTGTCATAAAGGTTTGTGCTTTCTAATGTGCAAGTCGAACTTTTTTCTTAATAAAATATTTTTTTCATAAACTAAGGACCGCTGATCAATGAGAGTTAAAAAAATCAAAGACACGCCAGTCGACATCAATGATAAGTATTAATTCACATTAAAATTGGTATACCATGTATGTTATTATTACTAAACTAGGCAGTCCAATAGATTTCGCGTATTATTACTATAAATTATTGGTTGAGGTTGAGTGTAATAAATTTTATTGTCGAATAAAAACGTAGAATAATTCAAATGAAGTTTTTTTTTTTGACATATACAGTAATTGCATACTGTTATAAAAGTTCAATATTATTTATTAAATCTAAAAAATAATATATCAGTTATATTGTATACTAAATATTTATTAAAATAATTATCTTTAATTTAACAAGAATCAAAACAGAATTTTATTAATAAGTCAAAATAATCATAAATTTTTTAATAAATCAAAATGATGAGATAAATTTGTTTGATTAATCCAAATAATCAAATTCAATTGGTTTTCTTTTTAAATTTATAAATATATTGATCTATTTTATTTTTATTGAGGAATAAAAATAAATCAATATTACAATAATCTTATAATATTACAATTGACTTACCTTAATATATTATTGATTTTTTTTTAAAAAAAAATTTAACTACAACTAGTATTAAATGTGAGCTTTTATTAAGAATTAACTTAATATTTGATGGATAATGAAATCCTTTAGCATTACATTAATTATCTCATATAAACTATATATTTTTATATATATGCAGATTAATAATAATCTATTGTGGTTTATCACGAATAGAAATAGAGACATAGTGTCACCAACAAATCCTTACTTTATAAAAAAGAAAGGAAATTATAGATTAGATGCAATGACGGTCAATATTCTAGGAGAAACAGAAAATGGGACAAAGATATATCTAAGCAACATTTTTAAACTTCCACAGGAAAAAAGAAACCTTTTACGAAAAGAGTTTATCAATGGAAATGAGTGGTTAGTTTTTTGGGTACAAGAAGAAAAAGATGTTACATGCTGTATTGAAGAAGTCAATCGAAAGGAAGATAACTTTGCTATCCAAAATATAACACCTTTGATCATTTGCAAGAAACAAAAGACAGAAAGAAACCTAGATAGAAAAGTCTTTCAAGAATCCAAAACCAATGAAGACACAACCATTT
>CAJVPT010005368.1:0-12275 GCA_910592055.1 Acaulospora colombiana | reverse complement strand
ATGCTCTTAAGTTCATCTTTGTGTTCTTCTGTTTGTATGGCTTTTTCTATTAGTGTGATATCCCAGTCTTCAACTTGAATCTCTACTTCGACTGATCTGGAAATTGATAGAGCTACTATTTGCTGAACTGCATTTGTTTGCCAGTCTGTAGGGTTTCCTAACAGAAGGATCTGTTTCCTTTTTTTTAGATTATTATGTCGATTAAGTTGTGATAGAAGGTGGATCTGTGACAGCACTACTTCTAATGGCTGTTTTGTGCTGTCTGATTGAATATGGGTATTATTACTAGTAGGATCATATACAGTATTAGCTGATATGGGGTAAAATAGGTTTTGTTGTTTATAGATGCTATTTTTCCCTATATATTTGTTGAAGTATTAGCCTGGACTGCCCAGTTAATCTTTCTTCTATCTGGGTTTGTTGAGAATGCCTCAGTTTGCATATTATAAACTGTCCATTCAAGTCCATGTAGAGAGTTTCATAGAAGATCTTGATTTACTGTTGTTCTTTCCTTCACTTTTTTGTATCAGAAGGGAACCGGTCCTTTGCATCTGCTATAGAGAATTTGAACTACTCTTCATTCCTTAAGCGTCATTGTGGTAGTGTTGATGAACTGGTCTAGAAACATGATCTTGTGTTTTTATAGTAATGGAATGGCTTTTCCGTATTCTCTATCCTCTTGCAGTGTAGATTTAATTGATAAGATACCTCCCTGATAATCAAATATGCTTTTCCATCTTCAACTTTGAAAAGTGACTTGTATGTTTTTTGCCAGAGCCAGTGTCGTGACTGCCAGATTTCCTTTTGTCAACTTGTAAGAGTTGATAGGATTGCTTAGAATGTTACCTGGTTCCCAACATTTGATTTGGCTTTGTTTCAGTCTGATTATAGTAGCAATACCAGAGGCCTCGTTATTGTTAAGCTGACAGAAAAGTGCAGGTATGTAACTTTCTAACTGTATCTCCCAGATACTTTTGAAACTGTATATTCCTTTGTTGTGAATACAACTGTTTAAAATCGTTCTACAGATTAGAGCTTGTTCTTGAATACTTTTCTAAACATGGCTGTGAGATTATTACATGTTTTCTTACTCAGGTGCATGTGTTGTGTTCTATATTCTATTCTTGAAATCAAGACCCTGTTGATAACATATCGTGCATGTTTTTCTGTCAACTTTTTTTTTATTATTGTCTGAACTACTGTCCTAATCTCTGATTTTGTAAGACTGATAGTGTCCTGGTTTTTTTGTCTTGGTTCTAGTCAAACACCAAAAAATCTAGCCTGATCCTCTTTATTGATTTCATGGACTATAGTATCCTCTATTCCAGCCTGAACAGTCCTGGAGACTTGTGGGTTTCGGTTAATGGTAAGGAGGATTGACTTCTCTGCATTGATCTGAGAGTCATTTGCTATATAAAACTTTTTTGCTTCTTCCAGGATCTTTTCCAGGTCTTTCTTAGATTTGGCAATTCAGGTCGTATTATTCATGTAGGCAATTACTGCCTGCCTTAATGAGAGCTTTATCTTCTCTTCAGGTTTACTAAAGTTGGGAGATCATTCTTTTTCCATGGAATAACTCAAGTTGCTGGTGTTTTGGATCTTGCATAAAAGTAGATCATAGAAGATTCTCCATAATAGTGGAGAGATCATTTCTCCTTGATCTATCCAATCCCCTGCCACTATTGGATTAGATAGTCCATTTGGAAGAATAATACTACAACTTCTATTTTTAAAAAGGTCTATTATGAGTTTCTTAATAGATGTTGGAATTCGAATCTGATCTATAGTCTTTTTAAGTATGTACAGGGATATTGTATCGTATGCCTTTGCAGTATCTTGAAATAGGATTCATAGTTCTTTTTTCTTTTCTCTAGTCTCTTCACAAATATTGTTCAGCAGATAGATAGGCTTTGCCATACTCTCTCCCTATAGTCCAGCAAAGTTTGGTCCTTTTAAGATTTTATGTTGCTTGCAAATAGCTGATAGTTGATTAGTAAGAATCTTGGTAAAGTATTTTTGAGCTGTTTCCAAGAGAACAATAGGTCTTGTATTGCTCAGATCACATTTCCAAGACTTGGTTTAGGAATGGGATAGATGTTACAGCTTTTTCATTTCTTAGGTATTTGACCTGTGCTTAAAAATTTATAAAAAAAAAGACAAAGTTTTTTTTTTTTTGATCACTAAATATTCAAGCATTTTGTAGCTGATATATGAGAAGCTAGCAACCTTGTTATTTGGAAGAGATTGTAAAGTAGCTTAGAGCTCTTCTACTTTGATTTCTTCTATTAAAGGTAAATACCATGTTGGGTCGATCCATTCTTTGAGTTGATATTCTTTTTTCCAGGAGAGGTCTAGATTCTTGAAGTTGGTATTTCTCTTTTTGAATACCCTTTTGTGATATTCTTCAACCTTGCTTTTGATTGTTTGAGAGTTAGTAGCAATATATTCTTTCCTTTCCTGATTTGTGGTTAGCACCCGATCTAATGTAATTCTTAGTTTTTTGTAGTTTAAGACTAGCCCAGTATCCGCTTCTAGTTAGATTTAAGATTATCACATCTGTTTTTCAGAGCCTTCTTGATCTGGTTTCTGATATAAAGACTTTCTTTTTTCTTGCATATTATTTTGAGGGTATGTTTGATTTTAGTGATTTTTCTCAATTGCTCTGAGATCTCGTCTTGTAACTGGGGAGATGCTAGTTCTTTGTCAAGAGATTCATAAGTGCCTTGTAGATTCTGAATAGCTTTCTCTATATTTTTCATGGCTTCTGTGGTTTTCATATCCCAGTTAACTTGGATTTTCTTTAGAAAAAAGTGGATCTTATTGACTTTTCTATATGCTTCAAAATCCTTCTTTGGGATTACTGATCCCATTTTGACTTTTTTTCTTTTACTGGAAGTGGAGTAGACTCTTTTCTTTTTGAGATACTTATATACACCCTTAATTATTATGGTTTCAAGTTCTTGCTAAACCTTTTCGAGTTCTTGAGGGCTGTTTTTGGTTTTATATCAGGAGGCTTGTGCATCAATTTTTGGAAGCTTGTGTTCTATTCAGAGTTTGAACTTCTCCCATTGTTCCACAGTAGAATTTCTGGATCTGATATCTTTTTACTTTTTGTTCTATATTGTTCTTGAGTCTGGTTTTTAAGCAAATTATTTGTTGTCATTCTCATTAACAAATGAGTATAGTTACTACCCAGTAGTGCATCTACTGGAATATTTTTGAATTCTTGTGTATTATTTAGACTGATTCTGATGGTATCCAGATATAGTCTATTCTGCTATATTCTGAGTTGTTTGCCCATGTAAAGGTAATATTTCTTTCTTCTTCCTAAGAGTTTTGAACATTTATATAGTTCCAGTCTTTTAGGAAGTTGAAGAAGTCTATCTTAACTTTTTTGTATTTTGGGGTTGTTTTGTTAGTGGATGGATTATTGGATTGATAACTGCATTAAAATTACCCATAATTATAACTTTAAAGTGATTCCTTTGCTTGATCTGTGGGCCGATAGCACAGTGGTAGTGCTCCCAGGTCACAATCACAAGGTTTAGAGTTCAATACCACATGAGGACCAAGTGAAAATTCAGCCACAAGGTGATACAAAGATCTCATCCCCCATTATGATGATCATGTGCTTCACAAGGCAATAAGGAGAACCCATACGCTCATCAGGCCTATAGTAAAAATGACAAATCAATATAAAGTTCTATATAAGGCTAGCATGAGTAACACAAGGCCTCCAAAACATAAACCGATCTCAGGTATCAAATAGAAAAAGCGAAGAAGGATTCTACCCACTTATTGTAGTCATAACAAAGACAAGACATATACAAGGTTCTATGAATATGGTTAAAATAGGTGGTACAAGGTTCCAGAAACACAAACAAGATTGCCTCTCAAAATGGGAAAAGAAGGACCAGTTACTCATAGAGCTGTCCATAACAGGCCCATAACAAGTCAAAATTCAGCCCAGTGTAATGCTGAAAGAAACAGAACAGGTTCAGATACTCAAGACAATCAATTGAGGGATCACATGTCCTTCACACAAGACCGGTACTCAAATCAAGTAACCTGACAGTACAAGAAACACAACAAGCCCCTCAGAAAAAATTTAAAGCACTAACAGAACCAATAGGATTCTGTATAAGAGACTATCAATATCAGTGATGCTGGGCATCTTAGGTGAGTTTCTGACACGTTAGCTCTCCTATACAGGGGATAACAACAGGTCGTCTGGTGGATCATGGTCCTAGGAAGTGCCATTTCTGAACATTCGAAATAATAGGTGGAATCACTTCATTAGATTGTAAAGTTTAAAAGACTCTTCAAATCCTTAGCTAAGTTAGAATTAAGAAAAAGTCCTACACTAGACGGTCATATAGTTATCCAATCCTGATTGATTGAGATGTAAATAGATGCCCCTTGTACTATTTGTTGATCTGTAAATCCTTAGACAGTACAGGTAATTACTCATCCTGATTGTTCCTAGGACTCATCTTGACTTTAATAAAGCTTCAGAACTGGCATAGGAATAAGCTAGCCTTTAAAAAAAAAAAAAAAAAAGTGATTCCTTTGCTTATCTAAAATTCTATTTTGGAGCAGCTGTTGTAGCCATCTACTTTTAGCTTTTCTAGAAGGCAGATATACTTGATAGATACAGAGTTTGCTTTTTGTTGATAGAAAGTTGGCTCCTATTATATAGCCTTCTATTCTCTCAACTGATTCTAGCTTTTTCTTGATGTTTTTGTTGATAAGAAATCCCATTCCGGACTCTCTGGATCTTTCATTATTACAGCTATGGAAAAACTTGTGTGTTTGCTGTAAGTCAAAAGCAAAATCTGCTGTTTCTTCTGTTAGCTTCATTTTATAAATTTCCAGAATGTCTATATCAAGTTCTTGTATAAGTTTATATAGTCTTTGTTAATCAAGACTAGTGTTGATATCTCTAACATTATGTGTTCCAATTGTAATAGTATTATTTAATGTGGAGTTGTCTATAGTATAGTTATCATATAATGTTCATTCTTTGTCTATTTTTTCAATAGTGTTCTTTTTGATTGTATCGATAAAGTTGTTAAGTAGTATGGTATGTATTGTATTGGAGGAGGTTATATTAATGTTTGCTATTGTCTTAGTGATTGTACCTTTTTTCTTGGATGAGCTTAATTCCTCTTGTGGATCAGATTCTTTTCTGGTATATCTTGATTAAACTGGTGCTACTTTTAGGAACAGTTGTTCCATCACCTCTCTCTTACCCTATTTTGATTGCCTGTCTTTTCCTCAATTAAATTTATTCTATTGTTCAATCACTTGAGATTGTCTAGGATCTGATGAATTGGATCTTGGTCACTTTCACTTTCAGGATAGGGGCTTTTAGATTTGTTATATATTCTTTGTCTATTTTGATAATTAACAAGTTCTTTGTTATTACCAGTAACAAAGCATTTAGAGGTCTCTGTTTTGTTGGCAGTGAGCTTATTGCCTTGAAGATTGCTTCTTCCTTTTCTTTTATCAAGATATGTCTTTTTTTTTATCTCAATTTTTGATTCATCCTCTAGTATTGTATGCCAGTTGGACCTTATATTGTTTCTGATATCAGTTTAACCCATTTTTATATTATCAGTTTGTTGTTTATTTAACTGTGTGAATTTAACATCAGATTCCTCTGCTTCATTGAAATCCTGTCTTTTTTGTGAATACTTTTGTTCTTGATTAAAATATTTTTTTGCACTTTATGTAAGTTTGTGACCATAAATGCAAATGTAACATTTTAAGGCATTGTTAAGATCTTGTGCTATTGGGAAGCAAATTACAGTATAGCCTCTTTGTTTGAGGGTATGAGGATTTCTAGGAATGTAGCATGCTCTGGCCTTGGTATGTTTAACTGCTCTCACAATTAGTTCAGTGGTAGTATTGTATACTTTATATAGTTGCAAGGATTGTGTATTGCATTGTTTAATAATTTTGTTGATTTCTTTATTATTAGGTTTATTTCGAAAAAAAATAGCTCTAATTGTTTCTGCTCTAATGGGGATCATCCATTTTTCTTCAAGGTCAGTATATTGTTTATGAGAAATAATACATGCCTTGATTCTGTATTGTGACTGTGAGTGATTGTAAATATGGATGTTTGTTGTTTGTCTATATTGGTTGAGGACTGTCTTGATTTCTTGGTGTGAATAATTATGGTTGATATCAATCAAGGTAACCACCAGTGATGATTCTTTTTCTTCCTGTGTTTTCGGAAGCACTTTTTTATTTGATAGTTGGCTAGGGCTTAACCATTTATCCATTTCTAGAAGTATTATAGTAAAATTGTCCTCAAGATATCTTAATACATTTTCTTTGTTTTCACAGCAGAATGTTGTCCAGGCATTGTCATCGATAAATTCTTTTGTAAAGGGGTAAGAGTCTTTTGGTAGACTTAATGTATTCTGGAGATATGCTATTTGTTGGTTTCAATTTTTCCTGAAAGTCTTGAGATAAATACACTCATTTTGAAATCTCCATTTTTCTTGATGTGATATGGATTAATGCTAGATATTTTTCTATTTCTTGTTTTATATGTTTGCTGTTTAGCAATATTATCCTCTCTAATTTTTTCATCGATGACTTCCATTTCAATTTTGTCTTCTAGTTCTTTATCTCCCATTTCAACTTTGTGATGATCGGAATTTCAATTGGTGTGATTACTTGAACTTCCATGGCCATTGCCTTATCAGGTAAGTTGTTAATAGGAAGATTACTTCCAATTATTGACTGAATTGTTGGCAATGGTTGTAAGGTATATTGTGTTTATTCTGCCTGTTCTATCATATCCAGGTATTTGCCTTCTAAAAAGGAAGCTAAAAGATCTTCTTCTTTTCCTTGTCTTATGGTCCATAAGTAAAGGATATACTGTCTAAGAATATTGGCTTTAATGAAGGTAGTATAATCACCATCCAGAATTCTAGCAATAATACTATCAATAATCGAGTATCTAGTTGGACCTGGGACTAGACTTATAATAGTTTCTTTAGTTGAAATAACATTCAAGAAGGTTTGTGAGGCCCATAACTTTCTTTGTTGATCATATTTGTCTGTTAGTTAAACTAAAGTTTTAATGATATGTGCTTTTCTTTTCTTAGTGACCAATAAGAGTTTGTATTTTCTCATAGACATATTAATCACGTGATATAAAGAGTAGGTTGCTATATATGTTATTGATATGTTTTATTAAATACTGTTTTGAATAGTGATGAGTTATGTAATAGTTGTGCCTTGCTTATTTGAGTAGTACTTGTTTGTTTGTTTTGTTTGTTTATTCTTGTTTATATAAACAAGATGTTGATCTGTTGATTCATGTGTTGCAGGTTTATTTATTTCTTATTATTATTTTGATAATATGGAAAAACCTTGTTGTTTGTTGTATCATATTGGTAATATTTATTTCACGTATATATTGGGATAGTATTGTTGATATTGTTGATCAATTAATAGTAAACATATGAGATTATAAACTCTTTCTGCAAATTTCTCAGATCCTTAGAAATTTTCTTTTTAGGCAATTTACCCAAAGAAAGAGAAAATCTTTATTCAAGACACATATTCTTGCAACACCAGTATACAATAGTCATCTTAGCACAAAACAACATTTTATGTATAGCCCTAGAGTAGTAGATTGTTGAAAATATATATATATAGCAACAACTTTGGCTTTTTCTCCCTTTTTAAGAAGAAGAAAGGAAACCAATATAAACTGCTTTATAGTTAGAAAAGGGGAGCCAATATCCACTTCACAGAGTTTGCAGCCAGGCCAATGCAGGTTGACACCTTTCTTGACACTACAAAGAATCTTAAAGCAAATAGATTTATTTGATAAATCAAGCAAACCTCAAATTCTTCGAGACCCAGAAAAACATCAAAGCTCCCTAAGGTCTAAACAGCCTAACATACATACCTTATCTCCACACACACCAAAACACATTACCAAAGTAGTGTGAACATGTACATGTGTATAAAGCTGTTGTCAAAACAAGTTCAACAAAAGTTTAATACAACAACACAACAAGTGTAACTTAAATTAGTAAGATCATAAAACACAATCATCATAATAGAAAGGGATCAATGTAAACAGAGTGTCAAGGGTCTGTAAAAAACACAACAAAGCTAGTGTAAATAGGTAAACAACCTAAGTAAAAAAGAAGAAATGACATGTGTCTAATTAAAACAAGATTAAAATATATACAAAACAATGTTATAGTCAAAAATAACAAGCATTATATGTAAAAGCTTGTCAACAATTACTAGAATAGCACTAAGGATACATATTAATCCACTCATGTGACTATTCATAATACAACACAACAATATAACAATAATATCAATCTACACATATACTTTATCATGAATAAAGATACTTTAGATAGTAAACAAGAGAGAAGATGATATTATTGACACACTAGTCCAATTGGCAAAAAAGCATGATTAAACAGGCAAACTATGGGCTATGCAACAAATTGACAAACAAAAAGGTATAACCAATCACAATGGTGTAATAGCAGATGCTCCAGAAACATGTACTATACTGGATAACATTATTGCTAAAATCTTAGGAATAGATAATACAACATTCCATAAGGAATAAATTCTTATACAACATATCACCTTTCTTTGGTATGAAGGAAAGAGAAAGGAAGATGATTTGCTTCAATTCTATATAGAAGATAAATATCTAGACATAATCAAAGAAAAGTCGACAAAAACACCACCTATTCCAATGAAGATCACTACTGATATAGAAAATATATCAATATTAGATAATAAAATAACAATAGTAGAAAATCAAGAACAGGAGGAAATAGAAGCAAAAACTCTCAAAGGCAAAATTCAAGGTCACAGTATAAGTGAGTGCAGCTCTTACACTACAAGAAACAGGGCAAATATAAAGCGGGGCAATGACTGTCAATATTCCAGGGAACAACGAAGAAGAAATCAAGGCATACCTGAGTAGCTTATTAAAATTGCCATGAAATAAGCGCAATCTTCTTCACAAAGAATTTATCAATGAAATGAATGGTTGAGTTTCTATCTAGAGGAAGAAGAAGATCTTTTCAAATGTTTAGAAAAGATAAACAGAAAGGAAGAAACTTTCAGTCTACAACAACTCGAAAACAAGGGCATTAATCTAATACAAATATAGAGATATTAGACAAAAAAATCTTTCAATCAAGAAAAAAAGAAGAGAAAGAGAATATATGGTATATTAGCCTAATAGATATAGCACACAAAACTTCACAACATCTTATAAAAGAATATCTCAAAAGGTATGGTAAGGTGCAAAATATACATATCTATAAGGTCAAAACAAAAACAAGGATCAAGGCTTATATCAAGTGACATAGTTACCTCAAAACAAATCCAGAAACATTATGGATGACCCCATTAGAAACAGAAACTACCAGAGCCATCTTTTCCAGGAAAGAACTGACAGACAGAGAGATTAATTATATTCCAATAGAAAGAAATAAAAACTCTGCAAGACTACTAGATACAAACAAGTTCTACTCAAGTTTGGTAGCCAGGGCACTTTATGATACAGAAGTGAAAGCATGTTACACTCCAAGAAACCTCTTTACATTGAAGAAATAAAACTTCACAGTCATATGTTTTGCATCAAAAGAGATCCTCAACAAAGCTTGTAATTAACATATCTTCTTACAAGGGCTATACCTATCATGGAGTATTAAAAATATACTGTAGTAACAGAAAATGATAAGACCTTTGATATTAAAAGAAAAAGAACCATAGCACAAGATATAAAAGTTGAAATAGACAATGAGATACTCATAGACTCATTATCTGACAATAAATCGATCAGTTCCTTCTTTTCTTATAGTATGAATTATCGATCTCCAAGAAGGCAATACTCAAGAAATTCATCTCCACAAGATCAAAGAAGATCCTATAGAACTCAAACCGGTAAAGAAAGACAAAGAAATAATAAAAGACTTAAAAACCTAGCCGCAGGAAGTAATAAAGAACCTATGGGCAATTCAAGGCCTAGCCAGTACAATAGTTTTGACAAGTATGTGTCAAATACAGAAATAGAAAATGAAAAAGATCCATTATATCATATCTTAAATAATTTAGAAAAGTTAAGTGGTAGAATAGCCAGACTTGAGGGTAGAACAGCTCCTAATAGACAAATAAGATATAGTAGAAGAGAGGCAAATCACTTCTAAAAAGGTGTACCAGTTGTTCAAGATAATAAGAGGGAAAACAAGCCCGGTTTATCCCTAGCAAAAATTTCAAAGGAGGGCAAACATCAACAAAAAGAACACAACTGTATACAATTAGATAATTTGAATCTAGAAAAATTCTTACAAAGCGAAAAAACCAACTTTCTGAACAAAAAAGAAAAAGAAAAAGAGAAGCAAAGTAACAATAGAGATGAGGAAAATGACATTGAAAAAAGGATAATAATAATAGGTACACACAATATAAGGGGTATCACTGATATAACTAATCAACAGAGTCTTATAGAAGACATAAGCAAGCAAGACATAGGGATAATAGGATGTGTGAGACCAAGCTAACGCACAATAATGCAAAATAAGCCTTTAGTAATCAGAAAGAATACAAACACTTCTATAGTATCAACAAAGATACTTCATATGGTGCAGGAGTAAGTTTACCAATAAGAAAAGATCTGGAGAAACAAGTAGCATCAGTAGAGGAGGCAGATGATTATATGATTGCCATCAACATGTTAACAAAGAAGAACAAAATCTGCATTATACAGATTTATATCCCATTAGATAGACATAGATGCAAGAAAGTACAAGACAATTTAATAAGCTATATTAGAGAAAAACATGGGTAGGGCTTTCATACAATTTTAATGGGTAACTTTAATGCAGCATACAACCCATCAGAAGATAGAGCATCCTCATCTAGGGCATGTTTCAGACCCTCATGGTGACCTGAAATTCCTCTATTTAACTTTCTTGATGAATGGGGTTTTTTAGATATATAGGCACTATGGGAAGGAAAAGACAAAACTCCTACTAAGCAAGATGCCACAAGCAGTAGCAGAATAGATTTCATTTGGATGTTACAGAGCTTGGCAAAATATACAATTCTACGATTTGACAATCAAGATATGAAAGAAATTACTGGAAGTAATCATACTATGCTTTTGGTAACCCTACATGATAATAATCTATTCACAAGAAATAAAACCATTAAACACAGCACAACATCCAAAATATGAAGAATTGATCTAAAAGGAACATCTCCCGAACAATAGCAAGCCTTTCAAAAAAGCCTGAACCATAAACTTAAAACTTCCTTGGAGCCTATACTCAATAAGGAACCTAATGAAGATGAAAGAGAAATATTAGCAAATAAAATCTGGAAAACCTTCGAAGATCTAATTTATAGTACAGCTTTTAACAAATTAAAAAACAAAAAACTAGTATCAAATAAGAAGAAACGATACAAATACAGTCCAGAATTTATGTAGTACAAAAAGCCTTTAATTAAAAACAGTCTTTAAGAAAGTGGAGGCATCAAAAAAAATAACAAAGGTACAGGAGCTCAGTGTTCCTATTAAAAAACATAATGCCATCCATAATCCACACCATTAGATAAAAAACTATTGCATCCAATATAACATCTTCAATATCCCCTGAATATCCTTAAAAAAAGATATCCAAAATGCAATAGAAGGGCTCAAGTTTATATATCAAAACTTAGAAACCAAAAAAGTAAGAGAGAAGATCAAACTAGCTTTAGAACTAAGATGTGATGATCTCAAATACAATCAAAAGAAGATGGTAAACTCGCTAACAAATAAAGAAAGAAGCAAAATAGTACTTGATCAGATCAAGGTCAAGCAAGATGGTATAGAATACATAACGATGAACAAAAAAGAAATTGAAAAAGAAATAAGAAGATACCATCAAAAGGCCTTCAAAAAGCGAGACGCCAACTTTGCAAATCTTACTGAAGAATAGAAAAAGGAATATGATCTCAAGCAATACATCCAAGATGCATGATATGACAATCTTCTAGAACCAATTACATATGAAGAACTGAAAGAAACTCTTCGCACACTCCCAAATAACAAAGTTCCAGAAAAATCCCAAATTAACTATGAAATGTTAAAGAAATTGAGTCAAAAAAGAAAAGAATACTTGCGAAAAATGTTGAATACCTTTTTAAGATGAGAAGCTATATCTGCATGTTAGAAACAAAGTCACATATATCCAATAGCTAAACCAAAACTATGGGGA